>RJWJ010036493.1:0-16062 GCA_004363605.1 Indri indri | reverse complement strand
GCCCATACCACATCTCCCATCGTGGTTCACCGCCCCCCTCAGCGCGGGAGGCAGCGGTACCCGTCTGGTGTCGGGCGGGCGCTGATGGCTGCCGGAGACGGGCCCTGTCCCCAGCCTCCAGCCTGATGGCACTGCTTGGCCGATACGATCACGGTGACTCAATCACTGTCAGAGCCCACTCTGCCCTCCGCTCCTCCGCAGTGGCCGCCGGGCTCGTCCCCTCTGTGTTTGCGCAGGGCCTGATGAAGACAGGAGGAATGTCTGGACCACAGGCCGGGTGAGCACGCGCCCTCGTGCCTGCGGGTTTGTGCACAGGGTCCAGAGGTTCGTGCGACCCCCTCCGGACCACCCTCCTCCTGTTGTTTCTTCTCAATCCACTCTGACCGTGTCTCACATTCTCACCGTGGGGATGGTAACAGTGCCTTCCTCGTCAGGACGCTGTCGGTATCAGATGAGATAATCCACACAGATCTCTGAGGACAGCGTCACACTCACGATGCGCAGGCATCAGTATCAACATGATACTTTATCAACTATGTGCTTGCATCAGAACAGGGCGACATCAAAGGCTGGAC
This sequence comes from Indri indri, assembly GCA_004363605.1. Taxonomy (NCBI): domain Eukaryota; kingdom Metazoa; phylum Chordata; class Mammalia; order Primates; family Indriidae; genus Indri; species Indri indri. The sequence goes on along the minus strand of RJWJ010036493.1, from coordinate 15,487 downwards.
CCGTGGCAGCGACAGTGCACTGAGCAACACGGACACTCGCAATCTGAGGTGGTGACTGCAAATGCCGGGGACCAAGGCGATGTGGGTGACTCTGCCGCAGACAGAGCACGATCGGGCTGGGAATGGGGACCCTCTAGATTTTGTCCTGCAACTCGCTGCATGTCGTTTGTAGAAAGAAAATCGAGGCTAATGCCTTAGACCAGTCTCCAGTGCCCAGCTGGGATCGTGGGAAGCGTGCCTCTCTCCCAACCCGCTGCAATCACAGGACCTCGCACTGAACGGGGGCCTGGAGGTCACCGAAGCCAACCGGAGAATATTTGGTGACAGCTTGTTCGTTGGCACCTGCAGGGTAGGTTGTGTTTTGAGAGTTCTTCATACCAGTTGCTCCAATCTGAAAGGAAAGGCATCTTCACAGGCTCCTAGAGCACTATCACCCTGCCCCCCCACGAAGACCTGGCACCAGTGACCGTCCCCAGCCGAGGCTGGTCCACGAGCCCAGTTCGTTCCCAAGTCCCCACTTGCCACATTTCCCCCACGGCACCCCCCCACCCCTGGGCTGATCACAGACACACACGGCAGTCTGGCAGGCAGGAGGGGCGATTCACCAGGCTCAGGGTGCATTTTTAGGATGATGCCAGTTGGACCTTTCCTGTCTAGGAGCACTGATACCATCCGGCTTGGATCCGTGCAGCAGGTGCCATGGCCTGGCCACGTGCAGGAGATGCCCCTCCCCTCTCTGTGATGGCGTTGAGGTCTCAGTGGCTCTGTCGTGGGAGCAGACAGTGCCCTGGTGGGGTCGGAACTTCCAGGCCCCCCATCTCACAGAGAGAGGTATTTGCCTGCTGTCTGCACCAGGGCCTGAGCAGAGCGGCAGAACCAGCTGGAAAATGTGTCAACGCTGCCTCTCGGGCCACACAGTTAGAGTCGGGCAGCCCTTCTTGTGGCGATTATTTGTTTTAAATTAAGCAAAATGTTGGCTCTGAACAGGTAGCATAAGCACCTGAACAAGACGGCACATGTTCGTGTACAAAAGGACATGCAAAGGGCTGACGTGAGATGTGACCCCCTCCCCGCCGGGGTCCCACAGGGAGCGGTCACCCCGGACCTCCCAGCCGTGAGCTCGAGTTGGGTGCTCAGGGCCTGGCGCATCGGCGCTGGGTTGTAATTGTCCTGAGAACCAGGTGCTTCCTTCTGCGACTGAGGGACTGAGGGGGGCGGCCACCCCACGCGCCCTCCCTCCACTGCACCGGCCATGAGGAAGAGAAGCCGCATAACCGCCCCCGAGAATGCCGCTCTTCTCCCGGGTGATCCCTATCAACGCGGAGACTCGGACACAGTCGGCAGGGCAGCAGAGCCGAGCCGCTCCACACCTCAGTCCCCGCTCTGCGTTGGAGACGCCGCGAGTTCCTCCTGGGGGACCCGAGCCCCGGCGGCCGCCCTTTGTGGGGCGTGGAGTGGGGAGCGGGTGGGACTCTTGGACCCTCCTGGACCTTCAGTGACTCTGTGGCCCATACGCCTGTCAGAGCCTCACACGCTCTGCGCACGGTGGGGGATAAAATGCCCGGCTACAGGTTCACCCGAGAGCCCTGCCCCCCGCAGAGGGCCAGCACCCACACCCGGTCCATTCTGTGCAGGCGGACGGATGTGGGATTTGGGAGCTGAGACACCCGGAGTCAAGTCCCAGGCCTGTCCCCTGCCAGCCATGAGACGTGGGCGTTTCATTTCCTGAGATGAACACCGCAGGGTGTCAGCAGTGCCGTTGGGGAGGAGGAGGCACTGATGTGTGTGAGCGTTGCCGGTGATACGGGCCTGGGGACCCCTTTTCCACCTGCCGCTGCCCAGGACAGCAGCTCCACTCCTGGCTGGTGGACGGGGCCGGGCCTCGGGGCCCACATTCCTGCGCTGTGTGCAGCTCCATGCAGGACTGGAAGTGCTATCCAGGGACGGTGGCCCTGGGGTGGCTTCCCAGAGGAGACAGAGAAGGAGGGGAGGGGACACCAGGGCAGAGCCCGAGCCTGAGGGCGAATCCCAGGGTGGGCAGGACAGGGCGGGGCCACGTACCTGGGACTCCATGAGGCCCGTGTCCACATGAGCAACGCGGGATCAGAAAGCACCATTCCTGCAAACCCAACCCCATTGCCTAGAAATTCTCAAACACGAGCAGAGCCGATCATTGATAGAAAATCCTCGTGAAGGGTGATTTTGCTTAATGTAGAAAGGACAGTTTGTATCTCATTTCCTCAGGAGATCTTATCACAATATCCCAGAAGGCATTCTGGGTTTTCACACCCCCCAGAGCACCGCGAAGTCCCCCATGGAGGTGGGCGCAGAGTGGCCAAGGGCGCCCACCGGGGCATCCCTGGGGCTTGTACTTCATGCAGGAACCGTGAGGTTTCCGGCTGAGACGCTCGTCTGAACCTCGGAGCTCTTACTGTTGTCTACACTCTAGGAAACGTTAATTCATGATTTTCTTAATATCTTATTGATTTCCCTGCTCCAAAGGCCAGGGGTTAAAAAACTCCATAAAAACGTCCCGGCAATTTACTGCTGTCCCTTTAAAACATTCCGGTAACCTCACGGCCATTTTCCGTTTCCCATTGTCTTCTTGCTTAGGGTTGCAGGGCACAATGACAAATCCACCTTTTCTGTGAACTGTGTATGAACTTGTTTTTAAATGTAATATATAGAGAAATACCCACGCAGCGTTCTCGGTCGTACATTCGCACTCTCAGTGAAACTGCGGGTGGTTGGGACACCCGGCCGGCCATGCTCAGGGTCTGGACGACGGGGTGCACCAGGGAGTCCTTCCGAGTGACCACGTCGGGTTATAACAGTCACCAGTCTCCACGGCGTGCACGTCACCTCCCTGGTCCCAATGGCACACTTTAGAAAACAGACAACAGGCCCTTACCTGTGCTCTCACAGCGGGGTTTTCCTGTGTTAGTTGGTTGGTTTGCCTTTGGCAGTGGACGCTGGGGCCACAGGCGTGAGGTCATCGCAGACGTCACAGAGATGTCACCCGGACACAAACCTGGAACTCTCAGCTCTGCAGACTGACGGCACCACACTGCCTGGTAATTTTACACCGGAGTCCACGTTACATGGGGCAACTGCTACCCTCACGCTGGATGTCTGACTCCCTTTCAACCTGAAGGGAATTCATCAGAAAGTTGGAAGCAGAAAATCATGGACCAGGAGATTAAAAATGGAAACCATTTTGTAATTTCAGGGAAAACATTTGTTACTGTAAATGCTATAATGAACAGGTGAAAAACTAAATGTCTTTTTAATTATGTTATTTAGCCTGAATAGGCACAGACTTCAGAGTTTTAATTAACCTGACTAGGAAAGTAAATAATCTCAAATTACAATTCTGCGCAGCTCCACCACGCAGAGCGGGGCCAGGGCGTGCGGTGTGGCGGCCACGGTGGCCCAGGACCCTGCAAGGCAAAACGTGCAGGTCGGCCGTAGGTGAGGGCCGGGTGCTGGTCGGGAGAGAAGTGGGCTGGATTTTTTTTTTCTTTTTGAATCTTCAACTCAGGCTTTAACTGAGCAAGTCTCAGGAAGCTTAGAGATAAGAAAATTGAACGTCTAAAAATAGCATGTTCCTGAAGGCTGCGTGCTCGGGCTGGAGTCTCTTCTCCATTTCAAGTAGATGCGTGGACAGATCTTTCTGCCCTCGGGTTTCAGTTTAGGTCTATCAACTAGGGCCTCTGAGAACAAGCTTCACCCTCTCATTCAGAAATCTAGTATTTAAGGCGATCTTTGCTCAGCAGAGGGAGGGAGACACCCGGTGTGTTTCGTGTCCCTGTGAAACGCCACCTCGCAGGGACCCACGGAGGACAGTGTTCCACCGGCACTGCCGCGCCTCTGAAACGTGTCCGCCTGGGTGGCTGATGTGTATTTATTTATTTTCTCTTAGGAAAAATGCTGCAGTTCTGGGTATTTTGTGATGGGCATTTGCTGAATCCAGTCTTGCTAGAAAGAGTTACCAAGAGTCACTATGATCTGAACTGTTACGTGTGTTTCAGTAAACATACCCAAAATTCCAAATGGAGGTTACTTGTACACTAATTTTTGACAGATAGCATGAGTTTTTCCCCCGGTAATTGAAATAACATTGGTATTTTCACTGACCTGGTTGTACACATGATTTTCCTTGCATGCAAATGCTTGGTGTGGGTTGCATAGACCTGGCTCTTCTTATCAGTGTGTGACAGGCACGTACAAGGCAGGTACATGGCTTTAAGTGTCTGCACGTACCCTAACCCTGGGGACAGGTTAGGGCCCCTGGCTGGGGCTCTCCGCAGCCCTGCAGAAGTCAGCGTCGCCTGAGGATGGTCTAACAGAAGAGACAGGGTGGCGCGGCTCTGTTTCCCCACTGCAGGAGCTGCCCAGCCCTGATTCCGAAGCTCATATGGAGGACAAGGGGCCATATAGCCTCTGTGGAGGTGACACATGTCCCTGAGGAGCACTTCCTGGCAGAAAGAGCCCTGGCATTCAGGCAGCACCTGCTGTGAGCTGGTGCCGGGAGAGACCTGCCAGCAGCCTGCTGGGGGCAGTCACTGCTTCAGGCCTTTCTAGAAAAGGCTCCGTGTGAAAGGTCTCTGCTCCTTACTCAACACACTTCGCCTAAGGGAGCCTGAAGCCTCTTCCCAGCCCAGGACAGGTGGCCACTGAGCACCAGCAGGGAAGTCTTGGGTTGCGGGGGCGGGGGGGGGCACCCCCGAGGAGAGACTCCTCTACATGAAACGCTCTTTGTGGGCCTTCCAGTTTGGAAGTGGTGACACAATGTTGCCTCCAATGAGTGAGTTTTTCCAGCCTGAACTTACAGATAGGGAGATAAATGCCTGGACAGATGAGTCGGTAAGTGACAAGGAATGTCAGAAGCCCGAGAACGACAGGATTCAAGCTAAATAGGCTTGCTTCCACGTCGCATTATCCTCAGTCTTGTGGAGCTTTTAGCTCAACAATTAAAAAATTCACTTTTACTCAACTGGGATAGACATTAATTTCATTCTTAATACAGGTCACATCATTTGAAGAATCACTCATACACTGCAGAAAAGAATCGTTATTCAACAAATGGTGCTGAGAAAATTGGACAGCCTCATGTAGAAGACTGAACCAGGATCTGCACCTCTCACAAAGATCAACTCACAGTGGATAACAGACTTTAACCTAAGGCATGAAACTATAAGAATTCTAGAAGAAAATGTTGGAAAAACTCTTCTAGACATTGGCCTAGGCAAAGAATTATGAAGAAGACACCAAAGGCAATCACAGCAACAACAAAAATAAATAAGGGGACCTGATCAAATTAAAGAGCTTCTGCACAGCCAAAGAAACTATCACAAGAGCAAACAGACAACCTACAGAATGGGAGAAAATATTCACGTTACACATCTGATAAAGGGCTGATAACTAGAATCTATATAGAACTCAGGAAAATCAGCAAGAAAAAATCAAACAACCTCATTAAAAAGTGGGCAAAGGGCATAAACAGAAATTTTTCAAAAGAAAACAGACTAATAGCCAACAAACATGAAAAAATGCTCAATATCGCAAATCATCAGGGAAATGCAAATCAAACCCACAATGAGATATCACTTAACTCTAGTGAGACTGGCCTTTATCAAAAAGTCCCCAAACAATAAATTTTGGCATGGATGCAGAGAGATAGGAACACTCATACACTGCTGGTGGGACTGCAAACTAGTGCAACCTCTGTGGAAAGCAATATGGAGATACCTTAAAGAGACACAAGTAGAATTAGCATTTGATCCAGCAATCCTATCACTGGGCATCTACCCAAAAGAACAAAAGACACTCTATGAAAAAGACACCTACACCCGAATGTTTATAGCAGCACAATTCACAATAGCAAAGATGTGGAAACAACCCAAGTGCCCATCAATACGTGAGTGGATTAATAAAATGTGGTATGTGTATACCATGGGGTTCTCCTCAGCCACAAATAACAATGGTGATCTAGCACCTCTTGTATTATCCTGGATGGAGCTGGAGCCCATTCTCCTAAGTAAAGTATCACAAGAATGGAAAAATAAGCACCACATGTACTCACCATCAAATTGGTATTAACCGATCAACGCTTATGTGCACATATAGTAGTGACATCCATCGAGTGTCAGGCAGATGGGAGGGCGGAGGAGAGGATGGGCATATTCACACCAAATGGGTGCTGTGCACACCATCTGGGAAATGGACACGCTTGAAGCCCTGACTCGGGTGGGGCAAAGTCAATATATGTAACCTAGACATTTGTACCCCCGTAATATGTTGAAATAATTAAGAAAGAAGAAAAAAACAAAATGCTCCCCCCAAAATAAAATAATAGCAAAGTATAGAAATAAAATTTCATGAACTTTTTACCCCTTGGTATGTCTGAAACTACTTTCAAAATAATAGAAATACGTGGTGAATAAAATAAAGGAAAACCTTTTTTATTCTCAAATCTGAGTAGGGTTAAAGAAAAAAAATTGTGTTTACCTTGTCATATTTGCATAGATAAAATAATACAGAGCTATTGAAGATAAATTTTAAATACTGATATATCTAAAGAAAAAGTCATATTGCCAAGTTAGCCCTGCCATCTAGAAATAACTATCAACATTGCTGTGTATTTTCTTCTAGGTGTTCTCTACAAAACACATTTTACAGAAGTCTGCTCAAACTCAAACTGAGTGCAAAATTGTGTTTCCTACTGTTAATTTAAATATAGGCTATGTGGTTTTCATATCATTGCAAACTTTTCAGAACTAAAATTGTCAAATGGAGGTAATTATTCAGCTGACGTTGAATGTTAAGACTTTTTCAGGCTTTTTATAGTATTATAAATAATCATGATATTAAAAATATTTTTCTCCCTCCGAAAAATAAATAAAAAAATAAAAAGTCAGAGATCTCTGGGTTATGAAAATACTTAATGGATAGAATATTTGGAAGTGTGTTATGAATACTATGTGGTAGGAAACTCTGAAGTAATCACATCTTTACTAAGAATTTGCCAATTCTTCATATATGGCAACTTAAAAGAGTAAGTCAGAAAAATGTGAAAAATAGTACATTAAATACTACTCAAAATGATTTACAGCTCCTAAATAAAATTATTATCTTCTGGGACCTATAATAAAATTTTTGTTGATCTGTAATTTAGAAATATTTGGGAACGCTGGTTTATTTCCTATTCACTGAGTGGATTCAGACACGAACGGGGCCCCTTTGCCTTCTCCCAGATGAAACTGGCTTGATCGGGATGCCATCGAGCTGAAAAGTCCTAGGCTTTGAAATTTTTTTTGGAAAGCAAAAGCATTTAAATTACAGCTCTGCATCATCAAAAATTGCATCCTCAAAACTCAAATACACAGAATTGTGATTTTCTTTGAAAAATCTATGGTTTAATACTGATTGTTTATAACACACGCAGCACATAGAGTGACAGTATCCACACTCACACACAACACAGGAATTATGTGTGCTCGTGTCTACGTTAACTCCAAATATTTTAAAACACTCTTACTTTCCTTGTCAAAAAGAAATCATTGTCTCTGTTTTCTTTGCACTTGTTATATTAACTATGCATTTAAAGGTTTGGAAATGGCCCTATCTGTAAGCATACAGAGCATGCCTGGGAAATCATCTAAATATTTTTATTTTCTTTTTACAATTAGGAATTGAGATTTTCCCAGATTTACTAGTAGCTATAAGTAGTTTTATTTTTTGTAAAGTTTTAGTGGTTATGATCAATTTTTAATTTTTCCTGAGGTAGGCCCTCCATTGAATTAATTTCATATGTAACAAATTCTAAATTTCTATTTTCCTAATTCTCTCTTTAGGTATTTTTTTTCCCCACGAGGGTTTTTGGCAGTCTCCTGGGTTCCAATCCTTCCTCTAGCTGGCTTGGCTACTCTGTGGAGAAGATTCTGTCTCCTAACACGGTGTGCATTGTGTGTGCATTGCATGTGTGCATTGTGTGTGCATTATATGTGTGTGCATTGTGTGTGTTGCATGTGTGTGCATTGTATGTGTGTGCATTGCATGTGTACATTGTGTGTGTGCCTTTTGTGTGTTGCATCTGTGCATTGTGTGTGTTGCATATGTGCTCATTGTGTGTGCATTGCATGTGTGCATTGTGCCTCACATGTCTGGAGCTTATTTAAAGAACTGGAATTAGGAGCTGTTCAAGATTTTTATTATCTCGTATCCTGTTCTTTCCAAGCCAGTCGCAGATGTCAACATCGTCCATGCAGATTCAATTTTCTGGAGCGGTTGCTGTCCGTGGAGATCTGTCCTACAGAGTCGATGTTGAGTGTGCACAGACTCCTGTGATGGCCAGGAGGGGTGGGCCTGCTCCAGACCCACAGAGGGTGGGAGCTGACCTCGGAGGAACCTGACCAGCGAGGAGCTGCCCTGTGGTGGTGGTGGGGGGTGGTCCCTCTCCCCAGGCTGGTGGCATGAAGTGGAAGAGGCCGGGCTCTGGACCCTGCACAGGTGGGCACCAACCACTCCACGTGCTTCCCTGAGGACCTAGGAGGGTGCCAGGTGGGGTGTACGCTCACCTTTGCCTGCATGGCTGTGGTTGGTTTTGCAGGAAACTAAGGGAAAGGAACCTGGGCCCATGTGGGTCGTGCTTCCTGCCCGTGTCTGGAGACCGCCGTCTGCCCAGCCCAGGTGTGCTCCAGAGGAAGGCCGGGCTGCCTGGCCCCTGTGCAGCCCTGAGGGAGCCTGCACCTCCTCAGCAGGGGCATTTGGAGAAGGGGCCGGGCCAAAGTTCTCGATGAAATGTTGTTAGCAACCCATTCCCAGCACCAATTAGGCTGATTTTTAAATACATTAAATATATATAACTGCTAATAGGTAAAAATGTTTTCTAATTAAATATAAATACTAAATATAATACTAATTATCATATATGGTTAAGCAAAACTACAAATAATATTCAAATTCTTGATAACAAGAAAGTGCAATTTGTTGTGGTTAGTTCTTTTGACGGAGCTAGAAAAGTTACCTGCATCAGCCAACAGATAGATTATAGCCAAAAAATTTTGTTCGATTTCAAATCTGCTGGAAAGTTTTTAATATGTGAAACAGCTATTGGTGATATTCATGGCAGCAGTGTTCCTGGTAACACGCTGCGTCATAGCAACGGACGTGCCTTCATGCAGGGCAAAGGGACTGAAGATGGAGTCTCCAGAATATGTTTCCTTTCTAACCCCAATCGCACAAAAACAGCAGGTGAGACTTACTACGCAATATAAATCCCGGACATTGTTAGACAAAAGGGAGGGTGTAAGGAGGCCCATAGAATGCCCTCCCCCACCAAAAATATTGAGAAATTCTTAGACCAACCAGCAAACAAGAGTGAGAAATCTCAGTCCAAAATGCAGACAAAATTCCCACAAAGACGTTCAGTGAGTCCAGAGATTCTCCAGATTGAGAGCAAAGAGAAACCACAGGAAAGAGGGAAGGAGCACTCAGAGAGACAGCAGCGCCTGGGAAACCAGCCTCTCTGCAGAATGGGGTCAGCGCGCCCGTGTCCTCCCCTGACGTGGCCTCACCCAAGCCGAGGCCTTCAGAACTTCCCTCGCAGTGTCGGGAGCAGCTGGGGCGCCCCAGGCCTCCGTCACCAGGTGAGATGGGACCAGGACCTCCCAGAGATAACGCTGGCAGGATAGCGCAGGGCGCTGGGCAGGTGGCACGGCCCTGCCAGGGACAAAGGGCCCCTCCCCCACAACCAGCTCTCAGGCCGACCTGACCCCGCGCTGGAGCAGGGTCCGAGATGAGATCAGCATTCGCAGGATTCCTCCCCGAGACTGCGGGAAAACCATCACAGACACAAATAGGACCACACAACCCAAACTTACAAAACTGAGAAAAACAAACGCGATGAAAGAGAAGTCTTCATCTCAATAACGGTGAACCATCACTGGAGAACACAGAATAGCTGAGAATGAGAAATAGTTTTAACTTAGAACCATTTATCGAACAAGATAAGCTTTTCAGTTTGAAGATGAAACAAAAATTGTCAAACATGTTGAATAGCAAACTCAGGCTACCGCTGGGGAAAAAATTGCTTGAGGAGGTTCTCAAGCTCCAACCAAAAGCAAGTCCTCGGAAAACAATGTGGGATTTAGGAAACCACGGTGAACAAAGAAATTAGTGAAACTCATCCTTACACATAAAAGATCTTTGAGTAATAAGAAGATAATAATGATAGAAATATATAGATATTATTTAAGATGGTTTTAACATGCAAGTTTAGTGTGAAAGAGAGGAAATTTATTAAATTTAGGTATTCATAAGAAAACTAAAGCTTAAACAACACAATTTAAAATGTGTTTGCCTAAGTTAATTAAATATGCTAAAATTTTAGGAGAACTGTCAACATAAAATAAGACAACAAAAATAAGTCTAAAGATATCCACGAGCAGTAATGATGGTGAATCAGTTAAACTCAGCTGTTTCAGGAAAGAGTCCAAGAGTAGAAAAATGTCCCCCCTACATCCTGTTTGAGTAAGTTAATTATACATCGCTGTGTAATAAACCACCCCAAAACGTAGTGGCTTAAAACAATAGACGTGTTACGGCGCAGGTCCTCAGAGCCGGGAGTCAGAGCGTGGCTGAGCCGAGCTGTCTGGGTTGGTCCTTCCCTGCTCTGGTCAAGGTGTCATTGTGTCTAGGCTTGGTGGGGAAGGCTCCACATTCTGGCGCACTCAGTAGCTGAGGGCAGAACCCAGGTCCTCATGTGTGACAGGACTAAAGGTCTAGCTCCTCTCCGGCTGCTGGCTGGAAGCCCCCTCGGTTCTCCACTGAGCAGCTCTGGAGAGGCAGCTGGCTCCGTGGGAGGGCGCGCACCAGGAGAGCCCCATAGAGTGAGCGAGACCCCCGAGTGCCATGGCCATCCATCACTTTTGCCTGATTCTGTCCCTTAGGAGCGAGTCGCAGGGTACGGCCCACACTCCAGGACTTGGACGCCAGACGGCGGAGCTCATTCCTAGACGTGGAAGAAGCTGCCTAGAACAGGTGTCTCGCAAATATGACACAAGGAAACAATCTAGCACAAAAGGAGAAGAAAGCCGTCTAAGTAGAATCCCAGCCAAGAGTGATTAAAAGGGACTAATACGTTTTATTATTATGCTGCAAGTTTTAAGCATGAAAGTAAAAATCTAGCAAGCAGTTATGAGTAAACAGCATTTATTCATCTAACAATAAAACTTTAAAGTAGATAAAGCAAAGGTTCATAGAAATACAAAGAGAAAAATCTGAACATTCTTGCTCAGATCAAGTATCCCCCCGACAAGTGAGGACACACTTTGGATTTGAATAGCAAGCCTGATCCAAGTACAGTTCTTGGTGTTTGTGCAAACGAGCCGAGTGTATACACTCTTTTGAAACACGAATCAATTTAAAAATTTTATATGAATTAAAGAGGTCCTTAAGAATTAATGTCACTCCCTGATAAAAATCACACACATCAACAATGAAAGAAAAGCTCAAAACTTGAAAATTTTAAAAGAATCTATTAACTTTAAATCTGCTAGCTCATAGCTTAAAAAGGAAAGAATACTTAAAAAAAAGAATTCATTAGGTATAGGAATGCTAAGAGAAAAGTTACTCTCAGACATTCCTGGTGGGGGGTTGTGAATTGCCGACTTTTGACAAAAAAGTCTGGAAACCGTTTGGCCCAAAAACCTGACTCCTGGCAATCTATGGCAAGTAATAAAAATCACCAATATCTAAGAAATTTTCTAAAGGTTGTAGATGTCTGTATTACTTGAAGTCGCACAGCATTAGGAACGAGGTGCCTGGCCACGGGCAAAATCGGAGAAGAGAGGCTGGCCCTGGCCTAGCATGGCGGGAGCGCAGCCCCAGAGAATGCCCGGGGTCCACACGCCCCGTGGTGAGCGCGCAGACGCCGGCAGCACCCGTGAAACAGCGCCATCCACGGCAGGAAAGAAAGAGGAGAGAAAGCCCCGCCCTCTGTGTGCACATCCATGCGTGGACACCTGCTCCACTGTCTACGCGGACGGCCAGAGGATGGGCTTGGAATTCCGTGGTGAGAGAATTTTCCAGAAGGATGTCAACCTAAGTAAGGTCTTCTTTGAGAAGAGTAGGGTTTCTCTTGAAATATTTATCTCAAAATTAATGCAACAATGTGCTAGAATGTTTGAGAAAATACTGAAAAGCAGGTACGATGAAAAAGAGAAAATAAGGTCAATGATTTTATGTTCATTTCGTCATGTTCCCTGAAGCTCCCTCCCGGCTTCCTGCCACCCCCCACCCCTTCCTTCCTTCTTCTCTTTCTTTCCTGTTTTTCTTTCCCGGCCTGTTATTTTCTTTTCCCCCTCAGTTCCTGGGCCCCTGGAAGGGCGTGGAAGAGCGTGTTACTCTCTCATGGCGAACTGTGGTTCTCCGCATTTCACACACTACGTGTGCACCTAACTCTGTCACCCTGAGGCTGCGCGGATTTGTCTCCTGTGCACTGAGAACAAGGTCAGACGGCGTTAGGAAGGGAAGGTCTGCATCTAGGAGGAATTCTGCTGCAGGATAGGTCAAGAACGACAGTGACAACAGGACCCAGGGAAAGGAAGGGCCCCACACTGTGACAAGGGGGCTGCTGGGTTTGCGTTTCAGATGACAGGGGCTCGGGCAAGTTTGGTCTCTCCATGCTCGGTTGGCTGGCGCCACAGGTGCCACCAGGCCAGCTGGGAGTCCCAGGGTCCCAGGGCCATGGCAGTGAGTGGAGGTGCGTCAGTGCCCACCCTCAGGGACCTGTCCCAGGGTGAGTGGCCGCCTGTGCCCCAGAGTCCCTCAGGTCCCCCGAAAACTCCATGAGGCCCTGGGTAGGCAGGAGGCCCTGGTGTGTTGCCATGGAAATCCAGGATGCTCTTGGTTCCCTGGTACCTCAGTGTCCACCTGGCATGAGCATGATTTATAGGGATTACTCTGCTTCACTTCCAGGAGTCGTAACAACCTCCTCCTGGTCCTCCAGACAGCGGGCGGAGCTGAAAACAAGCTCACACAGACATGAGGGGTCTCTGTACTTGAGACCAGAGCTCTGGAACACAGTGATGGCAGCCCTGAGTGTCAGGGCCCAGAAGTATTTGGACAGAATCATGGACTAGGGACGGTCTACCTAAAAAAGCAATCCTCCCCAGTACAGCGCTATTTTGAGTTATTTAGGAAAAAAATTACATGTAAAATATATTTGCGTTTTCATTGAGTCTGTCCTCCCCAAAATCCATTTTAACATGCGGTTAAATTAATTACAGGATTCTGTTCATTTCCTTTCTGTTTAAGTTTCTAGTCTCAGAAATCATTAACTGCTCATTTGAAATACAATTTAAGAAATAGAAATTATCCATTATGCTGGATTATACATGTCTCTTCCAAAATGTTCTAATAAGAGAATACATTATAATATAATAACTTAATCTCTAAATGCTAGTATCTCAATGTTCGGAGGTAGGTAAATAAGAATTTGAATGAATTAAATTTAATCTCCAAATGCTAGTATCTCAATGTTCTGAGGTCGGTAAGAATTTAAATGACAGAAAGTTGTTCCAGTCACCTAAAGTCACCCTCCAGGGAAGGTGGGTGAGGGACGCTCTGAGCGGAGTCTGGCCCTGCGCTGAGGGGGGACCTGTGTCCCTGGACCTGGCGGGAGCCCGCTGGGCTGTTTTCCCTAAAGCCACGTGGTTCGTGGGAGCTTCACTGTCACCCCTCTGCCTCTCGCACGGTGCACCCTGAAGCTGAGGGCTGGGTGGGGCTGTCAGACCCCGAGATACCTGAGCAGGGACCAGATCCGCCCACAGGAGTGCAGTATGGTAAACAGTGCCAGTTACCCCGGGTAACGGGGCAAATCTCCTGCAAAATTATGAGAAAGAAAGAGGCTGAGTTTTCATGTGGTTCCTTTCCCCTCTCTGTCCAGCCAAGGCCCAGAATGTTCCATGCACCAAGGCCGTCCTGCCTGGAGCATCCTTCCACCAAGGGGCCCACGCAGCACATATTCCTACAGAGCTCTGGTCTGAAGCGGTGCCCGAGGCCACGTGCTGAGCCCTGAGAGTCCCCTGCAGGCGCCTGGGAGCCGGTCAGGAGCGCAGCTGCAGGTCGGGTGGGGCTGGGCGTCTGTGCCCCTGTGGACTCCACCTGCTGTGCTCGGGCAGAAGGTCTGCCCTCCGCTCCCGATGTGCGATGTCCGCCCTCAGCATCTGCAAGGCTGTTCTCCTCCCCCCAGGGCCACCTGTACTTCCCTCCAGGTGTCACCGACAAGTGTGCTCATTTACAAACACCTTCTCTGTTTCCAAAATTATCTTGGTGTTATCAGGTGAATTATGTCCCCCACCCACCCACCAAATGATCCGTTGGAGTCCAAACCCCTGACACCTGTGACCGTGACCGTATTTGAGACGGGGGTCTTTGCGGGTGCGATCAGGTTGAGACGCTGTCATCAGCGCGGGCCTCGATCCTTATAAAATGACACAGAGGTGGCGGGAGGAGGCCACCACGACAGACTAGGACTCGGAGGTCGGGGGGATGCAGCTGCACACCGAGGAGTGCGGGGGGCAAGGACAGAGTCTACCCAGAGTTTCAGAGAAGGGATTTCGGATTTCTGGCCTCCAGAGCTGAGAGAGGGTCAATTTCTGCCATTTTCTGCCCCCGGCGTGTGGTCCTTGGGGCAGCGCTAGCGAGCTAACGTGGCTGGGTGGAAAACTACATACACAGTTTTTAAAAATGCCCAAAGGGAGCTCTACGTATCTTCAATTCTGTCGAAGACCTTTCTGAATAAAAGCCAAATCATTTTGATGTCCACCCTGGAATCTCCTGCCTTTGCGTAACTCCAAGCGACTAAATTTCTCCTCGTCTTCCTTTGGGGAGGAAACAACTTCAGAAAAGTTTTCTTTGTGCAGAGCCGATTCTCCTCGTGTTGTACATGCCACTGCCCTACACAGAATCTTGGAAAGAGCGCACATATTTGGTGCCTACAGATGGCGGGGGGGAGGGGTGGGGGGGAGGGAAGGGGCAGGGCGGGTGGGCTCCCACTCCGGCTCTGCAGGGGTGTTCCCGAGCACGGCTGTCCCTCCAGGCAGATCCCGTCCAGGGAAAAAGGTGGCACCCACAGCCTTCCCAGGCAGAGCTGGAGGTGACTGCCCCAGCAAGGCTCTTGGCTATGCAGGCTTTTACTATCTGCATATTTATTTCACCTCTTAAATGAAATCCAATTTGAGGCTATTAATATTAATGCACTGAGATAATTCTGATGATGAATTAATAAAACACTTGGCCTCTCCATGTGCTGTTTGCTCATACATTTAATGATGCTCTTAACTGGAAAGGAGAAGATGCTGGAGCCTGGAAGCTCCACCTGGAGCCTGGAAATGCGAAACCACTTCATTGTTTTGAGCGTGCTGCCTTAATGACGATCAATAGAATCGATCAGGGAGTAGAAAAGTATTTACTCCATCTC
>RJWJ010036492.1:0-16050 GCA_004363605.1 Indri indri | reverse complement strand
GTTTCGAGGAAATAAAAACCATGCCTTTCAGAAAGGTGATTGTCATTTATTGCTCATTTTGAATCTGTGTTATTAAGGCTAATGAGCAAGATATAGGATGTCATTTTGGTTTATCAATGTGACTCCCTCTAGAGGTCAGTTTGCAAATTTTAGTAGGTTTGAATTATACATTATTTTTGTTTCTTTAAAAATAATGACTACAAACAATAGCAGTTCAACCTCTGAAATCATAATTTTTGCTTACGAATGTCTGTTATTCCGTTTACTTTTCTCTAACTGTGGACAGATAACTTTTTAACATTCTGTTAACTGATAGTTGTACTGCCTCAGAAGGGTTGATACAAGAGTGAAACGAAGTAATCCATTTGAAGCATGTAGCCTAGTATAAAGTAAGTGCTAAATAAATGGTAGCTGATAGGAGAAATAGTAATAATGACAGTGGCCGTAGTGTGGTAAGAGTAGAAAGTAAAGCATACTTTCGGGAGAGTAAACGTAAGGTAGACATTTCAAAGGCATCATCTTTGAAAAGAGATTATAGCACAAAGTGTCATAGAAACTGTATGAAGAAGAGCATTCATGTAAACATTCATGGGCTGGGCCGAGTGTGAGCTCAGCATCTTACGCATTTTGCAGATAGAACAGATGCAAGTTAGGGGCCAGGGATGGGACATGGGGGCAGGTAAAGCATTTTGATGTATTTGGGTCCAGGCAAGAGAAAGAAAATTGACCCCTCTCTTTTGTCAGTCTTAAACTTATTTTTTCTTAAAACCCTGTTTCTCCAATTGAAATTTAGGGAGAAAGTGGGAGCTGGCAGAAATAAAGTTTCCTTAAATTTCGTTTTTCTTTTCTCTATCCTCGAAATAATCATTTTCCACTAAGAGTTTTCAACTCCTCAAACTTTATTTATGTATGACCTTCATAAGGTTTTAGTTCATTTACAAATAGGAAGTTGGTTTCTTTCTGACAATAAAATTATGATTTCAAGAATATTGTTCTATTTGGATTTTCTCAAATTACCAGTAGAGGGAGTTTGTCCTTTATGTTTTTTTCCTAGTAAATCCAAGTTTTCAATTACATACGATTGAAATCCACTTCTGTACTTAATAGTGTACATTTCTCACATTAAATTAATTCGTCTTGCCTTAGTGATGATTTGCATTTTTTACATGATTAAGATAGAAATACAGCTATTTATCAAAAATTACTTCTGTTTTACATAGGTAAAATAAAACTATGGAAATAAAGCTGCAATTAAAAGTAATTTATTTTGTACTTTAAACCGATAAATCTTGTTATATTTGTGTTGTACCTAATCTAAAAACATGAATAATATTAAAGAAATATCTCAAGTAGTGTATGTTAATGCAGCTCTCTATCAGAGGTAAATAAACTCATTGAATGTGAAATGTTAATTTTTAAGGCTCACTGAGATCTAATTGATGCCCTCAAATGGTATTTCAAAATGCTATCCTTTATCTTATTACTATAAATTAGTAACTTTAGTCAACATATATTTCTTACTAATAATAATACAATTATTTTAATGATATAATCAAGCAAGATTTTACAACTCTGCTCTTTGTAATACCAGATGGATTTATAATCCATTTGGCACTGGATTTTGTTCTTGACTAGCTATAATATGAGAGTCTTCTTAATCAGATTTTAAATTTAAGAATGAAATAATTTCTTCTTTTGACATATTGGTATGATCAATAAAACTTTACTGAATAGTACTACTAAACAGGAAAAACATGTTTTTAGAGGTTGCAAGGTACATCTTAAAGCTAGTTTTGCACTTAAATTATTTATAAAGAACATTATAAAGAGCATTTTTAAGCTTGAGTTTCTGATTTTCAGAATGCTTCAATTTGCTTTTGCCCACAAATTCATAGTGTTTTATAGATAAATTATGAGTTGTATAGTAATAATTGAATTGTATTAACACCCTACAAGGTTACTAATTAGAGCATACTTCTGGAATTTCTTCATGACATATTTTGATTTGCTGTTTGTGTGGATTAGACCCTGGCAGACAGTCTTAAATATTCCCGGGGCCGGTCATTTCCTATTCATCATGCAAAAGCGTTGGTGGATACGCTGGTAGGGGAGGATGCTACAACATCGGAGGGAAAACATGCTCAACTAATTCAGCTTTGCAGGACCAGGCAAACTTGGAGTAAACTGCTGAAAGAATTCATTGATTCTCTCTGCTGGAGCTGTAAACTTCGGTTGTAAGGAGTGGGCATAGTACAGCTGATAAGTCAGGCGTTGCTGATTGCAATATATAAACTTCTCTTTGAAAGTACAAAAGGCAAAGTTTGTATATATACAAATAAAAGTTGTAGGTATGATGCAAATAGCACATCATGCTAAAAGTACGTCCACACTTTTGAACTATGACATCATGTAGTTTATTTTTCGTTTTGTAAAGAAGTTGAGTTTTTATCTTTTTCACATTTCAGTATCATTTTCCCACACTATATTATGTACTAGCTCTTTAAAAAATAGGAACTCTGTATTTTTGGATTGATGTCCTCTCATTACACATTCAATCCAGAGAAAGAGTTTTTAAAATTTCACAGCTACATTAACAGAGTGTTAAATTTAATTATTCATAATACTATCTACAAAAGAACATCCAAAGAGACATACCCTGAATCTTTGTATTAGATTTTGGCCGGATGTGGGAGTTAATCGTACGTGCCACCTCATAGGTAACCACGCAAGTGTTGGTCAGTCCGTCACTTTAGCAAGGGTATATGTTGGCAATCAGATTAGAAGTGAAGGTATGATTTATATTATATTTTCCTATTGAAATGTATGTAGTGGCTTGTTTGATCAGTAACTAGAATTTGCAAAGTCTAAATTCATATGATTCACAAATGATAATGAATTACTAATGAGGTCATTTCTGAATTTATACAAAAAGTCCAATTTGCAGAGCTTTGGCTTAGTAGAGAGAACTCTGGACCGGGTTGCCTGTTAACAGAGCTGGCGTGGTATTTGTATGATCTTGGTCAGGGACTGCCCAGATATGTTTTCTCTTCTGTAAAACAGGAACATTTACCAGATGGGCTAAAAAATGCACATTTTTTACTTTTGTAGTATGATGATAACTAGGTAAGTTGTAGTAGCTGAAAATAACTTGATGTTTTGGTTTTTTTACAGTTTGAATTATTTTACAGCCAGCATTTCAGCGGAAGGAAACTTACATGGTTACATTATCTCTGTACAGGTAAAATGCATTTAATTATATCTAGTTTAATGACACTGGCCTAATATGATTATGCTAATTTAGAAAGAGGTACTCTGTAGTCTCTAATTATAGTTTTTAACCTTTTCTCCTCCATCTGCCTTTCTGGTTACCACTAAAGTAGCTAATAATGAAGTTTAAGTGTAGTGCTTTGTGTTTTATAATTATGCTGCTTTTGAGACATGTTCTTTACAACATTTTCTCGGTTCCTAGACTGATCAGTCAGAGTTCTGTTTCTTGAGTATCACTCGTACTTAAATGTATATTGAAAATGACTCTTTCCTAGTCCATTTCTACATTCCCAAGTTATTGAAAACCTAAGAAATAGTTTAGTTTTTGAATTATAAACCAAGATGGTTGCAAATGGGATATAAAGTGGTATTTGGAGGAGTTTAGAATCAGAAGACCTGGGATTAAGTATTAGCTCACCACTTAATAGCTGTGTAACCTTAAGCAATTACTTGAGCCTGTTTTCTTATCTTTATATTTTTTTCTCTTTCTTTCTTTTTTTTTTTTTCCTTAAGAGACAGGGTCTCGCTCTGTCACTCATGCTTGAGTGCAGTGGCACGATCACAGCTCACAGCAGCCTCCAACTCCAGGCTGAAGCAATCTTCCTGCCTCAGCCTCTGGGGTAGCTGGACTATAGGCACCTGCTACCATGCACAGCTAATTTTTTAAATTTTTTGTGGAGATGGGGTCTTGCTATGTTGCTCAGGCTGGTCTCAAACTCCTGGCCTCAAGCTCTCCTCCCTCCTTGGCCTCCCAAGGTGCTGGGATTACAAGTGTGAGCCACTGCTCCCAGCCCCCTCCGCTTTATCTTTGTAAAATTCATTAATGAAGTCAGAGAACATCTTCTGTGTTCTAGGTATTTCTAAATGCCAAGTGAACAGAGACAAAATACAGAACCTCAGCCCTCAAAAAGCTCGTGTCTAGTAGGAAAACGGACAAGTACCTACTTATAGCACAGTGTTTTGAATGTTGAGGTAGATAGACCAGCCAGGTTGTTCGGTATCCCATAGAATGGTGGTGGCAGACGTGTGCTGGCACGGGAAGGCTTCTGGATGCCATCTCAACTTGGTTTTCAAGGACGAGTAGGACTTAGCCAAGATGGGCAAAGAAGAGCGTTGAGAGTGTGTTACCAATGGAGGTCAGAATTTTGAGAAGTAATCTATGATATCAAATGTGACAGATTCTCAGTGAGAAAAAGCCTGAAAATTCCACCGGGTTTATGACTTGGGGCTTTGGATAGAATTATACTTGGGGAACAATTTGATAAAAACATATGGATACTTGAGGAAGAGATACAACTTGATCAAGAGATATATGGCTTCCATTACACTGAATGGATATAAGTAAGTTTTATTTGTGGCACAACAAGAAGTTGCAGAAATGCCAGGTCAGTTGCTGAAAGGTTCATTGAGAATTGATAAACTCAAGGGAGACAGCACGTCACCAGATAACACATAGTGTAGACGAGGTCGGCACCGTGTGAACTGTGAATCATTCTGTGTAGTGGTAGTTACTGTCATTTGCCAAAATGAAAGTCATACCATATTATTGCACAGACCTTAAAAGATAGTGATTCTGTCGTTGACTGCATTCTTCTCATTGCTGCTTTCAAATATTTCAACAGCCAAAAATAACGAGGGATCTTAATATTATCTAATGTCAAGTCCATGTCCAGATTTCCCTGATTGCCCTCAAAGTGACTTTAATGGCTGTATTAATGTAATCAAAACCTGCTGATTGCATTTGGTTGTTACATCTTCCCACATCCTCTCCCTGTCACCTCTCCCCGCTCTCCCCAGCATTCTCTGACATACTCTTTCGAACAGACCAGACCAGTTATCCACTGCTCAAGATTAGTCATATTATTTACTTGTCATTTTTTAAAATTTGCTTTCTATTCTCTGTACATTCTGTAAAGTGGAAATTAGGTCTAAAGGTTTGATTACATTCTGATTAAATCTTGTTTGCAAGAATACTTCTGAGGTGGTCCTGTGTGCTTCAGAAGGCATATAAACATCAGATCATCTCGCTATTAGAGAAGCTAAATTTGGTCAGTCAATTAAGGTGGTAACCACCAGATATCTTCATTGTAAAGGGACTCATTCCCCTTTCAGTTAGCAGGCAGTCTGTGGGGTGACACTCAGGTCACATGTGAATACTCTGTTCCAGGAACAGCCTGACCCCATGATTTTAGCATCCTCTGATGACCTGTACCGGAATCAGTTCTTTCATTACTAGTTGCAAAATGGTGATATTCTATCATTCCTTCAGCATCTATTAGCGGACATTCTTCTGTAAAGAAAAGCTTTCCCGGCAAGAGTAGGGAGCTAACAGAGATGATGGGGCAGTGACTTGGATGAAACCATTGTGAGAATTCTGCCCACTCTGCTTCCTGTAGTTGTGAATGCCACTTGAACTATGGTTGACCTGTTTTAAAAAGTAGGCATGTATCAGACTGTTTTTAGTCTCTTAGCATTTGTCAACCTATTCTGCAGGTTAAATGGCCACTCTTTTGTCATTTTCTTTTCTGATGACATAGCTGTAATTGGATGAATCACACAAGTTTGGGGCTTCCTTCCTGCCCACGTGTCCCCCACCCTTTCCCAGTCTTTGCAGCTGGAGCCCACTAGTGAGAGATGGTGCTGAGACAAGGGGAATGAGGTCCATGTGCCCCTGTTCCCTGTGATGTGTTAAAAAATAGCACAAAAAAGGCATAATACAAAACTAACTAGTTTTCTTCTTTTTAAGTATAGAATGAACCTAATAAAAAGTAAATGATGCTTTGGCCTCTTGTGTTTTCTCCTCATGCCCTTTGGGTCGGGTGGTGGCAAAACACTATTTTTAAGTGTGTTCAGACCCGTGGCGGTGTATTACATCGGTGACATCCTGGCTGACGGTCCCACTTAGGCACCTGAGTACCCGATGCCTTATTCTATACTTGTTTCTGGCATATGATTAAGTCATCATTGCAGAAATGATGAAATGTAATTTATGTAATGTTTTGCCTCTTACCACATTTTCCAAACGTAAACATTGAGAGTCCTAAAAGTACTCTTTATACTAATTGTTAGTATACTCCAAATAACAATTTTTTATGTAAACCATGTATATGAATTGGATAGTCTAAATAGTTTTTTTTTTTTTTAAGGACACAGGGTTTCACTCTGTCACCCAAGTTAGAATGCAGTGGTGCAATCATATAGTTCAGTGCAGCCTCCAATTCCCAGGCTCAAGCAGTCCTCCTGGTTCACCCCCCTGAGTAGGGTGTACCACCATGCCCAGCTAATTTTTTCTTATTTTTTATAGAGATGGGGTCTTGTTCTGTTGCCCAGGCTGGTTTTGAACTCCTGGCCTCAAGCAATCCTCCCGCCATGGACTACCAAAGTGCTGAGATTACAGGTGTGAGCCACTACACCCAGCAGGATATTCTTTTTTTGTTTTCTATATATTTTTAGTTGTCCAGATAATTTCTTTCTTTTTTTTTTGAGACAGAGTCTTGCTCTGTTGCCCTGGCTAAGTGCCGTGGCTTTAGCCTAGCTCACAGCAACCTCAAACACCTGGGCTCAAGTGATCCTCCTGCCTCAGCCTCCCGAGTAGCTGGGACTATAGGCATGTGCCACCATGCCCGGCTAATTTTTCTATATATTTTTAGTTGTCCAATTAATTTCTTTCTATTTTTAGTAGAGATGGGGTCTCGCTCTTGCTCAGGCTGGTCTCGAACTCCTGAGCTCAAATGATCCGCCCGCCTCAGCCTCCCAGAGTGCTAGGATTACAGGCGTGAGCCACTGCACCCAGCTGGATATTCTAATATATTAAACCTCCTTTCATGAAGATTCAGAGATTAGAAACTTTTTCCTGAAACAAGTCAAGGCATAAATGATAATAATGATAATGAAAGTTAATATAGGCATGCACCGTGATACTAAGTTAGTGAATTGACTTATATCCTTTAAAATCTTTAATTATGTAATGAATAAATAAAAGAAACAAAAAATCTTGATCAGAGTTACTAATTATCCCTGGGAGGGAAATGCGGCCTCTGGGATAATTTCATGTGAAACACAGCTTCTTTGAGTTAATATGAAGAGCTTTAAAATCAGATCTCATGCTGGTTTAGTTTATTAAACTGTGAAATAACGCAGACTGTGTGTGTGTGCGCTCTAGTCGCTAAACCACAACTTTACAATTAGGAAGCGGTTCTTTGATTTGCAGCTTTTTTTTTTTTAACGTTTCAGAGCAATACTCGTGTATTGGTGTGTGTTGTACCATTTGGTACAAGATTTTCAGTGTGCTGATGTCGCGCTGCTGTCTCCTGGGGACACTGGCAGAGCTGCAGTATGCCTAAAACCTAACGTATCCTTTATATCTGCCAGGGTAGTTGAGCATCTACAACATTTTTAGCCTAGCAACTGTTTCAACAAAAGAATGGCTCTGCTATTTGTCTTTCCTTCCATACCTGTCAGCCACCAGAAAGTTACTGGGAAGAAAAAGGTTATTTTTGAGGCAAAATAGCATTGTTAAAGTTTTGGCAGAAATTGGTAGTTCAGGCAGAGCCACAGAGGCATTTTCTGTAGGGTGATAGACCTCCCAACATGCTCGAACCTTACCTGGAACAGACTAGCTGTAGACAGCACACGAGGCAGTTGCTGGTAGCAAGCTGTCCTTCTCTTCCTTTTTTCTGTCTATTTCTCCTTCTTTTCCTACCTCCTTTTATTGGTTTTTCTTTTTCTGCCTAAATCTTAGCCTTTTTATTAATATTTAAAGACATTGTTTAAACCTACTGGTAAAGTTCTGACAGTTTAACTGCGATTTATACTACGTGCTCAAAACTAGTAACCTTCCACCCCCACACCCCCAAAAAACAAAATGACTGCATTGTTACCAGCAATGGCTTTACAACAATTTAATAAGTCATTATTAAATACACTCTTTCAGGAGAAAATATCTGAAATAAACAATTACTACTTAAATAATTTTTAAAAATGTTTTAATTTTAATTTTTAGAAGCAAGGTCTCACTCTGTTGCCCAGGCTGGAGTGCAGTGGTGTGATCATAGCTCACCGTAACATCCAACTCCTGGGCTTAAGTGATCCTCCTGCCTCAGCCTCCCAAGTAGCAGGGACTACAGGTGCATGCCACCATGCCCAGCTTAATTTCTTGTTTTTTTGTAGAAATGGGGTCTTGCTATGTTTATGTTGCCCAGGCAGGTCTGGAACTCCTGGCCTCAAACAGTACTCCCACCCTGGCCTCCGAAAGTGCTGGAATTACAGGCATGAGCCACCACACCCAGCCTCCTCAAGTAATTTTGAAATGTTTCTTTGAATGATCAATGATGACAACCTTTGTTTGAATTGTAGGTGAAGTTAAAATGAACTATTTGGGCAAACCCTATGTAGCCATGGTCACAACATACCAAATGGCAGTCCTTCTCGCCTTTAACAACAGCGAAATTGTCAGCTATAAAGAGCTTCAAGACAGCACTCAGATGAATGAAAAGGAACTGACAAAAACAATCAAATCACTGCTTGATGTGAAAATGATTAACCATGATTCAGAAAAGGTACGTGCTAATATTCCAAGGAATTTAGGCATTATCAACATTAAGGCTTTTTCGTGGGATGTTAGCAGTTTTAAAAGTAAAGCTATAATGTCAGTACCCTTTGTGCTTTGGAAAACATTTCAGTCAGCTACATTACTGCAAACTCCTTGCAGCCGTCAACGTGAGGCATCACAGAGAATGCTTCATAAGTTGGTGCCTGTGTGCCCTTGCGGTTTGATTTTACTTGTCCTGTACTATGACAGCTTACTGAAACATTGTAAAAGAATTTCATCTGGAACATTCTGGTTAATTGAGGTTTTTAAACTGTAGCCTATCATAAATCTTTCTGGATTTTTTTTTCCCATATGTTTAGTTAATTTAATTTCATGGTTCTGTAATAGGAGGTGGCAGCCTGTTGAAGTCTATTTGCACATGTATTTAACATGTGTGACTCCGTTCCAAGTGCTCTCAGGCACCTTGATGTCAGGACTCAGTTCATAACCATATATTTTTAATATTCATCACAGGAGTAACAAACCAATAGTGTATTGCTGCTTTTTCTTTACAACTTTTTTTCTAGTAACAAGTTTTTACTGTTTTGTTGTTATAATGCAGCCTAGATGTGTAAATGGTTAAAAAAGCAACAGATGTGACTTAAATCTCCTGCTTCAAATTATTGTGCTTATAAGAAAAAAAATTCTTGTCAATAATGTTTCATTTTTACTTTGGCGAAGTTAAGACTACAGCTTATTTCTCTCGTTAGTTCATTTTGCTGACTTCCCTAAGATTGTGATGACATTTTATAGTCTGTAATTGGTAAATGGCATATATTCTCAAGTTCAAATCAGTCTATTCATAATTTTGAGATGTGATTAATTTTTCTGGCTTCAGAATTATAATAAAATATGAATTTCTTAATATTAAGATTTTCGTTAATTAAGGTTAATTATGATTTTAAATTTTTAAGCAATTAAGTGCTTTAAAAGTTGTTTTTCTAAACATGCTATTTTTGCCACCTGGAAAGCTATAAAATAAATATAGATTCTTTATTTGCGCTTTAAATTTTAGTCATGGATCTGTCAGTTCCTTAGTAGAATTTCTGAGGTTATTACTGAGAATGAGTCCATCTGCGAAGGATGTCTTGATCCTCTTGCCAGAGAAACTCCGCCGTAGGATGTGAGAGACTCTCTTAAGGCTGAAATAAAAGCTGTGATCCTAAAAATTAGCTTAACAACCTTCCCCCGAGAAAAGGCCACTTGCTTCTTGAAGAGTGACTGAAGCGTGGATTCAGTCACGGAGAATCGATGCTTGTGTGCCACTGGGGAGGCAGCTTTCTTCTGTAGTCAGGTTATTTATAATCGATATCTTGTTATTGCAGCATTTCAAAAGACATTTGGTGGTTTAGTTTTTTAAAGCAGAGTAATAGAAAAGTTATGAGCCTTGGGTGTTTCATAAAAATTAAAATGTTAAACTCCATTTAAGCCAATGAGCTTGCCTCTTGTTTGATCAAAAGGTTGTATATTTAGTAGTTGGACCAGAATGTAGCTTATTCCTAAATATAAACTGATTAAGATTCTGGCAGATGTAAAATTAGAAAATAATTGGTTTTTGCGTGTTTGTTTAATAAAAGGTAATTATTTTTCTCTTAAATTCAATAATCTTTATAAGGTAAAAATTACAAGAGTTTAGTCTTTTTTGCTTGGTCATTATTTAATTTCATGGCATCTTGTAGTCACTCTAATGATTTTGTTTTTTATAAATATTAATTTTAAATGTAGGAAGACATCGATGCAGAATCTTCGTTTTCATTAAATATGAACTTTAGCAGTAAAAGAACAAAATTTAAAATTACTACATCAATGCAGAAAGACACACCACAGGTAAGTGCTTTCTAAAGTCATTTTTTGGGAAATTTTTAAGTGTTGGACTTCATAAATCTAATTTACATTGAGATCATGTAAAACTTTGCACACCAAAATTAGTAATATACATCTTTTCTGGTTTACTATTTGCATTTATAAACCTTTATCAAACAGAAATCTCTGCTGATATTTTAGATTTTAAAAAAGTAGTAGAGGGAGAAAGGTGTTGTAGTTTGCTTGTATTTGCTCTTAAACCATTGCAATGCGTAGCTCTGTTTTGCATTCTCTCCAAAAATTCCCACCTTGAGAAGAAACATATAATCTCTCATACTTCTCATTTGTAAAATAAGAGAAAATTTTACAACTCATTCCTTTCAAAGAAAAGTTGTCATGTAGAAAATACTTCTCAAGCTGTCATCATGGGCAAATGAGCCACCTGGGGACCTTGTTAAAAGGGTCTAGACTCCCTGATGAGCCAGGGGGAGTGGGGCCTTCTGTCCTTTCAACTCAGCAGTGATTACTGCTTTGGTCTGGGGTAGACTGTTCATATCACTTACGTTTCCTGATTGCCTCCTGTGTGCAGTCCTTGGGCTCAGAGCAGTATGGGAAGATACTAAGATGTCAGGCCCTCTCCAGGAACTATTTCCCCATGGTAGAGACGATTGCTAATTGATTGCCATTAATTTTGAACCCTAAAATGACCAAGATTCCCTTTTCCTTCAGGCTAATGAATAATAATTTGTTACATACGGATTGTATTTTATCTTTTTTTTTTTTTTTTTTTTGAGCCTTACTGTCTTGCCCAGGCGAGTGCCTAGCTCACAGCAACCTCAAACTCCTGGGCTCAAGCGATCCTCCTGCCTCAGCCTCCCGAGTAGCTGGGACTATAGGCGTACACCACTGCACCCAACTGATTTTTTCTGTTTTTAGTAGAGATGGGATCTTACTCTTGCTCAGGGCTCAGGCTGGTCTCGAACTCCTGAGCTCAAGCGATCCTCCTGCCTCAGCCTCCCAGAGTGCTAATATTACAGGTGTGAGCCACCACGCCTGGCCTATTTTATTTTTTAAAAGTGGTTCTGAGAGTCTCTATTAATGTGGCATGGCCTGTTTCTATGGGGTTTCCCTGAGCTCTGAGGAAATAGGCCCTCTTTGGCTCATTCTTCCTGGCTTCTCTACTTGAGCCAAGCAGAACCCCTCTCAGCTCTCCCCTTACAGCCTGATCCAGTACCGTGCTTGGTACGTGCGGCTCCCTCGGAAAGCATTGCGATGTAGATTCAATAATCGTTGATAGGATGATGGTCTTAAATTATTGCTCTGTGTCATTTAGTCCGACTTTATTGCCTCTTTACATCAACAGTACAGTTTACAGTAATGCAAATTTCTTTTTAATAACCTTCCAGCTTTAGCCCTAGGAATTATGTAGATGTTGTTTTGACAGTGCTTGTGTGATATTGGGCACAGCATAACTGTATAATTTCACGCTCAGTAGTGATTGGAAATTTATTTGAACTCACTGATAAAATGAATTTTAAAAATTCAATGACTTCATGACTTGTTTGCTCATTTTTTTTTTCTTCCGCAAAACAGGAAATGGAGCAGACTAGAAGTGCTGTCGACGAGGACCGGAAAATGTATCTCCAAGCTGCTATAGTTCGTATCATGAAAGCACGAAAAGTGCTTCGGCACAATGCCCTTATTCAAGAGGTAAAAGAGGGAAAGTCCTCAAGATTTGTCAGGGTAGAGGGCGTTATCAATGTGTGGGTGCAGTCTCTGTCTTCTTAGAGGTAATACAGAAATAATACGTTCCCCAAATAGCATAAAGAAATGTTTTGTTACTTAATGAGAACAGTACTCAATTTCAGTATTAAATTCAGATTACATTGGCTTGAATTTAGCTAAAACTTGCCAGTTTATTGAATCTTCTGTTCAGTTATTAAAGGAAGTTGATCACATCAAATATTCATTTATCCCATGAATATCTGACTGCCTCCCCGTGTTGAGCGCTGGGCTGGTTGCTTGTGAGTTCCCAGTCCAATGGGAAGAAATATCTGTGTTCTACATTTTAATCCCTTCATGATATAAACATTAGACCTCCTCCTTAACATAAAAAATTCCTTTTAGCCATCATGTCAAAATTGATAGGTCTTATTGCTCCCTCTCTGTGAAAACTCTCTTGGTCGTCTTAAAAATTTTAAGTATCTTTTTCCTATTGTATTAGGTCTGTTGAAACCACAGTAAATTTGAGGCACTTTACAGCCGATTGGTTAGAAGTGATTTTTTTTTTCTTTTTAAGACAGGGTCTTGCTCTGTTGTCCAGGCTGGTGTGCAGTGGTGTCATCATAGCTCACTGCAACCTCAAACTCCTGGGCTCAACTGATCCTCTTGCCTCAGCCTCTGAGTAGGTGGAACTATAGGCACGTGCCACCACACCTGGCTAATTTTTTTATTTTTTGTTGAGACAGGGTTTTGCTATAGGTCTCGAACTTATGACCTCAAGCAATCCTCTCACCTCAGCCTCCCACAGTGCTAGGATTACAGGCATGAGCCCCTGTGCCTGGCTAATAGTACTTATTTATAGCTGATGAACTGGCAGTAGTTAGTTAACTTCCATGTCTGTCTTCCCCAGGTGATTAGCCAGTCAAGAGCGAGGTTTAATCCCAGTATCAGCATGATCAAGAAGTGTATTGAAGTTCTGATAGACAAACAGTACATCGAACGCAGCCAAGCGTCGGCAGATGAATACAGCTACGTCGCGTGACGTCACTGTCCTCCGGCGCGGGTGTGAGACGATCATCGCCATCACCACTTGGTGTGTTCCTGTGGGAAGAAGCAGGCCTGTGCCTCCATAATTTGGTCATTTGGCAGCCCCCGTTTTTCTGCTGTTTACAACATCACCAGTGCCACGTCATGAGCGTCAAAGAAAATGCCTAGAGATATTTCAAGCTCATGTCATTGTGACATTTCTTAAAACTTTATTAAAAGAGTGAGTGAAGTATTGCTGAAATGTGGAAATTTGGTTGGGTACCATGCTTTTTCTCCCCTTCACGTTTGCAGTTGATGTGTTTTTTTTTTTTTAAATGTATCTTAAAGGACATAAAATAAAAACTTAAATATTGTAATATGACAGATAACCTAATAATTGTATCTACATTAAAATGACAAACATGATATTGCTGCTTGTCAAATAAAAAAAAAATAAAGAAATAGAATGCCTTTTTTTATGTGGATGGAGAATCAGGTTGGCCACAAAATAATATATAGACTCAAAGCAGCTCATGCAGCTTTAGTTGTGTTTTTATCTGAATGGTTTAATTCACTTGTACTTCTATTTAAGCCCTACATGAAAAATGTCTAGATTATTGTTCTCTAGTGCAAAGAAATGCATTTGGCATAGAGAATGTTTTATTTTTATGGACTAGAGCGACGCTGGATAGAAGCATTTCGAATATTGAGGATTTAATTCCAGCCACAGTTTCTGGTGACGTGCTACCTACACCACAGAAACAAAGGAGGAGGACGATACGTGGTGACCTCAGGTCTGCACAGAAAGAGCTTTTCATTCAAAAGTTGTCTGTCTTCATACATTAATTCTAATACAGACTAATACCCCAGCTCTGCTGCCTTCCCTGGGCTGCAGGAGACCCTGTGACATCAACGTATTCCTCCCGTACTCCCCACCAGCTACCTTTACACCGCTCCTTTAGCAGTTTAGATACGTCACAGGTGTGCTTAGCAATGCATAACCTAAATACCTTTAAAAAAGGAATTTTTGTACAGTACATCATACCAGGTGCCACTTATACAGAGACATAAAATTCCATTATTTTGTTTATTGTGTATATATATCAACAGCAGTATTAGAACACTGATCTATTATCGTATTTATTATCTATCCACCCCTGTAACAACACACAGTTATTTTAAGCTGAAATATTTTAAGCATATCCCACACAAATCATTTCACTTAATACTTCAGTTTGTATCTTGAACAGATAAGGCCTTTAAAAAAAAAAAATCCACAATGATATTATTACTTTTAACAAACCATAATTATCAGTATCATCTAATATGTGGTTCCTATTTAAATTTCTCTTCTTGTTGCAAAACGGCTTTTACAATTGGTTTCTTCGATTGCACTTTTTCTAACTCGTGTCTCTTAAGTGTTTTAAAAATCTACTGAACTTATGCTGACTTATACTGTATTTCTCATTTTACTTTTCTTCCTAGAGAGGAAATAATGGTAAACCATATACTATTGTACATTCACTGTCAAAAAAACAAACCCTTGTTTTGATAACTTGTCGATAAAGCTTTCCAAATTGATTTCTTTTTTCTTAACTATTTATAAATGTTAAATTAAGTCTCGTCCTGGTATCTAATTGTCAAGAAAATATATTATATTGAAAAATGGACAAAATACTTGCTCTGAGGTCTACGGAAATGGCTAACAAGAGTTCTGTTCACATCTTTTCCCCATTTTACCTGAAAGGAAATACAAAGCCATGCTGTGCGTGAGGGAGAAAAGACGCCAGATACGTTCAACCAAGGCACCGTCCAGGAAGGGAGGAATGTGTAGAATTCAGTTCAGCACACTCCGTCCCCCGAGGAGAATGCCGGGAAGAGTGGCCTGAGGTCAGGTGATTGAAACCCTCCTGGCGGAAGCCTTCACACACAGCCCAGGGCACCGACCTGGCAGGCCCCTGCTTAGATACCTAGTGCTTGTGTGCAGAACGGGTCAGAGCTACAAGAAGAGGAGAAGGAGAGGAGGGTTTCCTATGCTTTGTCACAGAAAACTCTCAGAAGTTTTTTTTTTAATTATTAATACTAATAGTCAACATGTGTGTTGGTGTATTTGGAAGCCAGGCAACTGGAAGCCGTTGTCGATATTCCATCCTTTCCCTTTGAAACCAAATATTTGAATTACTGCGGTAGGTGTAGATCTGTTCTAGGGTTTAAGTCCAATATTTTGTGACTTCACTTTAAACAACAGACACTCTGGGATTTGTGTTTTATTTTCTTTGTAACTGTGTGTATAGGACTTTATAACTTACATGTGCTACAATGCTATCACATTTGTGTTCATTTTTTTAACCTTTATTGAGTGCAAACTGACAGGTATATCCACCAATATCATTTTGTTTAATCTTCAGAAATCCTTTTAGATGGACAAATGTTTCTCACTTTCATAGATGAGGAAACCAAATAATGAGCCTTTTCCAGGAGTCATCGTTATAAACTGCAGAGCCTAAGTTTAAATCCCAGTCAAAAACTGGACCTCATAAATACAATGTATGTGTGTGTGTGTATTTACACACATAATTTATAGAGAGAAAGAACTTCATTTCACACAGAAAGAATAGTTTTTCCTGACTTTTCAGAATAAA
>RJWJ010036491.1:0-16049 GCA_004363605.1 Indri indri | reverse complement strand
ACCTTTGCAATTGTGAATTGCGCTGCTATAAACATTCGGGTGCAGGTGTCTTTTTCATAGAGCGATTTTTGTTCTTTGGGGTAGATGCCCAGTAATGGGATTGCTGGATCAAATGGTAATTCTACTTGCATCTCTTTAAGGTATCTCCATATGGCTTTCCACAGAGGTTGCACTAGTTTGCGGTCCCACCAGCAGTGTACGAGTGTTCCTATCTCTCCGCATCCACGCCAACATTTATTGTTTTGGGACTTTTTGATAAAGGCTCGCCTGATTTCTTTTATTATTATAACTGTTTATATATCTCTGGTGCTTTTCATTTTTTTCTGTTTCTGCTTTCCATGTTGTATCATTAGTTTTAGTTTGAAGAATTCACTAAAGTATTTTCAAGCAATTCTGCTGATGAATTTTCTAAACATTTTTTGTTTGAAAATGACATTAAATTTCCAGTTTTGGAGGATAATTTCATTGGAGGTAATTTCATAGATTGGAAGCCTTTTCTGTTTGTTAAAATTGTATTTAGCATTTTAACAACGAATATCCATTATCTTCTGGCATCTGTTTCTTTTGCAGAAAATCTAGCTTGTTAACATTACTAACGCTTATTTGAAAGTAGCCTTGTACATCTTTTCCCAACCTCTGCCTGCTTTTTTAAGATTTGCTTTTTACTTTGGCTTTTGCTTGCAGTAATTGGACTAATAGCATAGGTGTGGTTTTCTTTGTATTAATTCTGCTTGGTCTCACTGGGATTCTTGAATTTGTGAGCTGAAATTTTCTAACAATTTTATTTTTTCTTCTCTTTCCGGAACTCTAATTACATATATGTTAAACCTTTTAACTTGCTCACATTTTTCTTATGCTGTGTCCATTTTTTAAAAAAATATTCTTTTTACCATGTGCTTCACATTGATTATTTTCCGTTGACATCATTTCCGTGTCATTATTTATCTCTTTCCATGTCCTGTCTGCTGTTACCTATCCTATATGACCTGAGTTTGAGATATCATGTTTTTATTTCTAGAATATTAATTTGATTCTTTCTTTAAGATTCTAATTATTTTTTAAGTTCCTCAGAGTTTCCATTATTATACAATATTTTCTTTTTCTTTCTTTCTTTCTTTCTTTCTTTCTTTCTTTCTTTCTTTCTTTCTTTCTTTCTCTCTCTCTCTCTCTCTCTCTCTCTCTCTCTCTCTCTCTCTCTCTCTCTCTCTCTTTCTCTCTCTCTCTTTCTTTCTTTCTTTCTTTTTGACAGAGTCTCACTCTGTCGCCCAGGCTAAGAGTGCCCTGGCATCAGCCTAGCTCACAGCAACCTCAAACTCCTCGGCTGAAGCAATCCTCCTACCTCAGCCTCCTGAGTAGCTGGGACTACAGGTGCAAAACACGCCCAAATAAGTTTTTCTATTTTTAGTAGAGACTGGGGCTTGCTTTTGCTCAGGCTGGTCTTGAACTCCAGAGGTAAAGTGATCCTCCCGCCTCGGCCTCCCGGAGTGCTAGGATTACAGGCATGAACCATCACACCTGGAAGATTTTCATTTCTTTATGCAAAAAAAACAATTTTAAAATCTGTGTGGTAACGCAGCTATCTTAATATACTCTAGGTCGTTTTCTACTATCTGTTTATATTGTCCTCCTCATTGAGTTCAGAGACATCTAACTTTTGCATATTACCTCCCTAATAATAATATAGATTAGCACAGCTGTTCTAGAAATTAATATGGCAAAAAAAGATCAAGTAATACGGACATAAGAACATGTAAAATGTTCATATGCTTTAATTTACTAAATTCATTTCAAGGAATATAATTAATGGGTATCAGTATACATGAAAAATATTTGAGCACATGTGTCTTAACTGCAGCACTGTTAATGTAATGAAAACATAGAAAGCAATCCAAATATGTTCAATAAATGAATCAATAAATACATTATAGTCTATTTTTGTGTTCAATTATTATGCGGTCATAAAAGTTACATTTTAATTATTATTGAAGAACAAAAGAAAGTTTGCAATAGCATGTTATGTAAAGCATAAGGATATAAAGTGTATGACTGTACTTTCATTTATCTACAACTGTATATCAGCTGAGTCACTCTGTCTTTTTAATATAAAAATAAATCGATTTTCAACCCCTTTCACATTTTCTGTGGAAAGTGCAAAGACCTCCTCAATATTAACGGGAGTTACTAGGGAGTAATGCTTTCTTCTGACATTTATGATTCTAACAGTTTTATCCTAATGATTTCTCAATCTCATTTTCAATTCATTTCCCATGGATAGTTTCTTCCACCTGCTATACACACACACACACACACACACACACACAGACATACACACACAACTGGAAGAAAATATATTAACATTTATCACTAGATTTGTTTGGATTTTAAAATATTCAATTATTTCCACTTGATTCACTATTCTTTTCAAAATTTTTACTATGACACTATTATATTATAATCAAAAAAGTTTAAAAAATAAGAACAAAGAAACATTAAAGAGAACTATGAAGAAAATCACTAAATAGAATATATTTACTAGTTTATATATTTACTCATATTAACATGAAAATAGAATTCATGATTCATTTGATCCACTAGGCGATTTTATTAGCAACAATTAATGTAGTATAAAAACTTTAAACAAACTTACCCCATGAGTTAGCCAGGTATGTGTTCTGAAACCACACATACAAGAAAAATCTTCATTACTTAGACTAGCACAGAAAATGAGGATAAGCACATACACAAATCTGCATATACTCACACACATATATTCTATCTATCAATCAGGCATGAAAAGTGTAATATGTGCACACATGCATTTGCTGTAATCAATACTGAAACCATATACACAGATACACACATGAGCACAACCATAAAGTTTCTCCGTTAATTGCAGGCATAGTTGTAACATCTGCACTAAAGAAACTTCTTAAATATTTCATTATATTACAATCAGAAATATAAAATCCTATTGTATTATGTAGTTCTATTTTTAAATTTGAAGTAAAGTGGGAGTCTTCAGATTTCCCCACACAGATGCAAGGAAGAATACCTAGAATTAAACAGAGGTGTGAAACAGCTTACCACAGATTCTTTTCTCAGATAATTAAGCATTAAAGTATTCTATGGGGGTTTACAGCACCAAAATTGTTTTTCTTTAATAAAAAAACTTAAAAACAAAAGTAAATTAATGAGCATATAGTAAAACTAAATATTTTACAAACCAAAATTTTCCAATAAATAATGTGTTATTTTGAAGAGAAATATTTCTATGTTCGTCCATGTTTAACTATTGCCAAATGAAGTGACATTTCTCACATATTATTTTCATGGAGAGAGGGATGGAATGAGTAAAGTAGGATCTGAGGAAAAATTTAGATTGGCTGAACTCTCTCAAGTCAGAAAGGCAGTTGTAATATATTGACACCATATGCCCCGGAACTTAAATTATGACATTAAAATTATATCAGCTGATGCGCTAAGTTTGTACAAACAATGTGATGTAAGGTAAGGAGATATGTGAAATTATTACTGATCACATACTAGGTAATTTTAAAGCAATACTTTATGTGACTTTTTAATTTCGCAGTAGCCCTACAATTAAGATACCTTATTATCCAAAAATTCAGAGTAAGGAAATGGAGGCTTATGAAGGTTGAATTTCTTTCTCAAGATCATAGAGCTAAAAATGACAAAGTCAAAATTTGAACCCACGTATATCTGATCCAACAGGTTTTTTCTTCTGCTGTGGAAATCTGCTTCTATAATACATGAAGATATCATAGAATTGTCTCTGTTACTATTTTATTTCTAATCATAAACATAAATGGGTAGGAGAAAATAAACACACTCGACCTACACCCAATACCCTAAAACACACTTAATACATACAAACACACATTATTCCTTTTTTTTAATAATTAACTCTTCTTTCTCTCAATCTCAACTTTTGGGAAATTAGATGATAGATAGATAAATTACATAGATGATGGGGATCAGCGAAAGAGAATAGAGAAAAAGAAAGATGTTGGCATAGTTTTAGGAAGAGGTTAGATTAGGTTAGATTCTGCTGCATCCTTCAATCTCTGCAGGCATCTCCTCCGCAGGACCCTTGATGCATGGGCATTCAGCATTAGAATGAACACTTTTGTGACTTCATGTAGCAACCAATTCCGATGTTGTGCTTTATTAGAAAGTTATTCTTTATATTGTGTAAAATTTTTCTACCCTGTAACTTTCACCCCTTAATGCTAGCTATGCACTCTAGGCCTACAGGAAAAAATCTATTCCTTCTTCTACATGACAGCTCTTCAAATATTTCAAGACAACTAGCATGTCTCCTCTTAGTCTTCTCATACCCAGGCTAAACACCCACAGGAAATTATATTGTAGCATTAATACCTCCACCTTGCATTTTCTACACTCACACATGTCTTATCCATTGTTACTTCTCTCTAAAACAGTGGGAACAATAAAAATTAAGACATATATGAACTGAATTATATAATCTCCCTCACCTCCTACTTCACTCCCCCACATAACTTCTTTACAGACCTTCTACGTAGTGAATTGCCATAGGATTTAGAGGAAAGAAATAATTCAGGAATCATTCCTAAACCAACGAGGTTTATTTTAACCCTAAAAGTCACAGAGCTATAAAAGGCAAGCACATTCTAGGATTCCCATCAGAGATACCCACAGTAGAAAAGATTGAATATCTAAAAATATTTGATTTTTTAAAATTTTAATTAATTTACAAAATTTACAGGAGCAGGTGCAGTAACAGAACTGAGCCATGTTGCTACAGGGACATTTTAGAGTATGATTTGTGTTTGAATTCTAGCTATGCCATTTACTAGTTGTATGTTACTATACAATTTAAAAATACTATTTGTATCACAATTTCCTTAAAAAGATAAAATAGTTCTTAATTCACATACTTATTGTAACGAGAAAGAACCTACGTATAACAGTTTGGAACAGGCTCACTTTATTTGAAAATATACGAACAAAGGTATTGAAATAAGGAAATAAATGGTTTACTTCATCTCAAAGGTTTAGATCAAATATGCAACATAAAGGCTATTCAGCAAATGGAAGAACTTTCATCATGCCAGAAGGAGGTACTTCCAAGATCCATGACAATCAATCAAGGATGTTTAGTTCACTCAACATGGTGAATTTAATCCACACATTAGCTTCAGTTCCCAATTGAAATCCCATTAAAATGACAGTAAAATATTTAAAGGCATAAATCTGTAAGGTTAAAGGAAAGAGAAAAAAATGACAGCTGACAAGAAATGAAATACAATTGCGGAGGTTGGAGAGTAGATAGATAAGTGGAAATTGATTTAGCAGTCCAGATAAAGTTAAGTATCTGCAGGAGGAAAGGCTAACAGGAAAACCAATCTGTACTGTATCACCCTAGAAAGACTAAGGAATTGCACATCAGTTGCCTCTACAGACAGGGATATGGATGGCAATACAAATAGAACTAGCTGTTTGCCTCTCCTTTCACACTTTACATTTCCACACAAATCTACTCATTTAAATATCCAAGTTGATCACTTACAAATTCAACTTTCCACAAGAGTAAGACATAATTAAGCTATGTTTTCTGTCACTTTATAGAATGGATCATCTTTCTCCCAGTTTCACTAGCATGTTGCTCATTTCAATCTGAGATATCACCAGAAGTACCTTTAACATTAATATATATAACAACATTCTGTTTATGATGATATAAACATATTCTCTAAAATGATAGAAGCTTTCTCTAGAGCTCTCTTCTTTATGAGCCCTCATCAGAACATACTTGTGATGGATAATTTCATGTATCAACTTGATTTGTCCATCAGGTGCCTAGACTTTTAACTAAACATTATTCTAGGTGTGGCTTTGAAGTTGTTTCTGGATAAGATTAACATTCAAATCGAATCACTCCAGTGGTTATCAGAAGCTGAAGGAGAGAGCTGGATGCAGAAAGGGGAGATGTTGACCAAAGGGTACAAAGTTTCAGATAGAAGGGAGCTTTAATGATCCATTGTACAGAACGGTGACTATAATAGATAACAATGTATTGTATATTTTAAAATGGCTAAAAGAGTTTATTTTAAATGTTTTCACCAAAAATGAAAGCATGGGAGGTGATGGGTTTGCTAATTAGCTTGATTTAATTATTCCACAATATAAACACATACAAAAAATCCAGTGTACTCCATAAACATATATAATTATTTGTCTATTAAAATAAAATAAATGTATTTTAAAAGACATTTCAATTAGTAGACTGAGTAAAGAAAATTGTCCTCCCTAATGTGGATTTGCCTCATCCAATCAAGTGAAATCTGAATAGAACAAAAAGGCTCATGTAGAGGGAAGCCCTCCTACCTGATTGAGCTGAAATAGAGGTCTTTTATTGCCTTTGGACTTGGACTGAAATATCAGTTATTTTTCACTCTCGAGCCTTCCAGTTTTTAGACTGGCATTTACACCATAGATTCTCATGGTGCTTAGGGTTCAGACTCATACAGGAACTCTACATTGGCTCTCTTGGATCTCAAGCTTGCAGACTGCAGATCTGGGGACTTTTTAGCCTACACAATCTTGTGAGCAAATTACACATACACACACACACACACACACACACACACACACACACACACACATATATATATATATATATATATATATATATATATATATATATATAGTACGTTATTGGATTGATTTTTCTGGAGAACCCTTACTAATACAATCTATGTTTCTATCAAAAAACACTTTGAGGTAATCTATACTTTTGTATTACGTGGTTCAAAACTCTTCTAGACTTTACCCATTATATTATTCCAAAGCCACTTTTACATTTTTAAGTGCATTTTTAAATGAGCAGCACCTCACTTTCTGGTATAAAAGCTAACATTAATTTCCCAAGGAAGCTGTAAGAAATCACTGCAAACTGAGTGGCTTAAAACAACAGAAATTTATTGTCTCAGTTCTGGAAGTCAGAAGTTTGAAACCAAGGTGTCAACAGCATTCGTGTGTGTGTGTGTGTGTGTGTGTGTGTGTGCGTGTGTGTGTTTTGAGGCTTATAAGGGCACATTCCCCCATGCTTCTCTCCTCGCTTCTCATAATGGCCAGCAATCCTCTGTGACCCTTGGCTAACAAATTGATCACTCCAGCTCTGCCTCCATCTCCACTTGTAATTCTTTCTGTATATCTGTGTCTTCGTATATCCATTTTCTTAGAAGGATACCAGTCATATTGGATTAGGGACCCCATCTACTCCAATGTGGCCTCATTTTAATGAATTACATCTGAAACAACTTTATTTCTACCTCCTCTGAGGTAAGGAGGATTAGGACTTCAACATATCTTTCTTGAAGGTCACAATCATATCCATAACATTATTGAAGCTAAATTGGTGTTAATTTTAAGTAGCTTCTTATGTAATAAGATTGAATTGCAATAACCTTGGCAACCATTGAAAAGATAATTTAAAGATATAGAGTAAAATAACAAAAAGGGAATCAAATGGTATACTTGAAAATATTTAACATAAAAGAAGAGAGTAATGGAGGAGTAGAGTGAAAAATGTAAGACTTATAGAACACAAAAAGAAAAATGACAGAAGCGAACCCTTCCTTGTCAGTAAATACATTAAATGTAAATGGCTTAAACTCCCCCAGCTAAAAGTTAGAGAAGAAATAAGTTGAATGTGAAGAATGGGGAAAAGAATGTTCCATGAAACGATGACCAAAAAAGTGCTTGAATGGCTATGTCAATATCAACGAAATAGGTTTTAAGGCAATAATTGCTATAATAGGCCAGGAAAGTCATTAATTAATGATAAAAAGTTCAATCTATCAAGACCAATCAGGAAGGTATGACATTTACAAACATATGTGTACCTGACAGCAAAACCACAAAATATTAATATACGAAGCAAAAACTGATAGAATTAAAGGGAAAAACAGATATTTGAACAATAACAGTTACAGACTTCACCATCCACTTTCAATTATGGATAGAACAATTAGACAGAAGATAAATGAGGAAAGAAAGAACTTCAACAATATTTTAACCAAAATAGACCTAATAGCCATATAAAGAATACTGGATCCAACAACAGAAGAATACATGATATTCTCAAGTACAGGTGGAACAATCTCCAGGGTATATTATATGTTTGATCACAAAATAAGTTTCAATAAAGTTTGAAATATTCAAATCATGGAAATTATTTTCTTTAACCATAATAAAATGAATCTGGAAAATTCACAAATATGTAGAAATTAAACACAGCAGTCAATCAATGGGTCAAAGAAAAAAATCACAGAGAAATCAGAAATTCCTCTGAGATAAATGAGAATAAAAATACACCATACCAGCACTTATGAGATGCATCAAATTCAGTGCTCATAGGGAAACTTGTAGCTGTAAACACTTACAGTAAAAAGTAGAAAGATCTAAAATCAGTAGCATAACATTCCACATTAAGAAAATAGAAAAATAAGCTCAAACTCAATCAAATTTGTACAAGGGAATAATAATGAGCACAGCAGAGAAATACTAAATATATGCTAGATAAGCAGCAGAGCGAATCAGTAAAACCAAAATTGGCTCTTTGAAAAGATCATTAAAATTGACAAATCTTTAGCTAGACTGACCATATAAAAAGAGACAAGGTAAAAGTAATTAAAATGAGAAATTAAAATGGGAATATTACTATTGACTTTATAGAAATGGAAGGGCTTATAAACACTACTTTGGGCATTTGTAACCCCAATAAATTAGATGATCCAGAGGGAGTGGAAAAATCATAGAAACACACAAAATACCAAAATTGACTTAAGAAGAGATAGAAAATTGAATGGACATATAACATGTCAAAAGTTTGAATCACCAATCAAAAATATCACTACAAAAAAAAGTCTAGGACCAAATGGCTTCACAGGTAAGGTCTACCATATGATTAAGAAATAATTAACACCAAACCTTATCAAATCTTCCAAAAAATAGAAGAAAACATGCCTTCTATTTCATTCTATGAGGCCATTATGACTATGCTACCAAAACAAGACTTCACAAGAAAAAGCAGAAAATTATAGTCAAAATGGGTTTCATCAAAATTAAAAACTTTTGCACATAAAAGGACCCTCTCAGGGAACTGGGATGACAACCCAGTAAATTGGTTAAAATTGTTGCAAATATATATCTAATAAGCAATTTGTATCCAGAATAAGTCACAATGAGGTATCATTTTACATGCACTTGGATGACTGCAATACATTTTTTAAAATTGAAAGTAAGAGTTGGAAATACTATGCAGAAGTTAGAACCCTTACACATTGTTGGTAGAAATGTAAAATGGTTCAGCTGCTGTGGAAAATTGTTTTTCAGCTCCTCAAAAAGTTAAATAATAAATTACCATATGATCCCCAAATTTACTCCCAAGTATATATGCCAAATAGTCAGTGTGTTAGCCAGGGTTTTCCACAAAAACAAAAGCAACAGAATCTGGGGCGGGGGGGGGTGTGTGTGTATATGTGTGTATGCGTGTGTGTGTGTGTGAGAGAGACAGAGAGAGAGAGAAACTTTAAATAATTGGCTCACAGAATTGTGGAGGCTGGTAAGTCCAAACTCTGAAGGGGTAGACCAGCATCCTGGAGACCTGATGTTGCAGCTCAAGTCCAAAGGAAGTCTGCTCATAGAAGTCCTTCTTGTTTGGGAGAGGCAAGTCTTTTCTTAAGGCCTTCAACTGGTTGAATGAAGACGTGCACATTATATAGGGCAATCTGCTCTATTCCAAGCCTATTAAATGTTAATATCATCTATAAATAACTTTCACATCAACCTCCATACGTATTTGGTTAAATATCTGGTTACTGTGGTCTAGCCAAACTGACTCATAAAATTAATCATACTACTTGAAAATGGATTTCAAACTTGTGCATTAATATTCACAGAAGTAGTATTCATATGAGCCAAAAATAGAAATAATCCAGATGTTTATCGATTGAGGAGTGGTTTAAAAATGTACTATATCCACACAATGGAATGATTCACTCATAAAAAGGAATGTGGTACTGAAAAATGCTACAACATGAATGAACCTTAAATACATTAGGCTAAACGAAAGAATCCAGACACAAAACACCAAGTATTGTATGATTCCCAAACACATCCAATTAAATTAGAATCTTTGGGACTAGGCTTAGCTATCAATATTTTTTAAAGTTTCCTCATGTATCCCAATGTGCAATCAGCATTGAGAATTACCAATCTATTCCTCCAATCTTTTATTTTCACATATGAAGACTCAGAAAGGGGAAGAGACTTGTCCAAAATTACCTGATAGGTTAGGGTCAAAGCTACAAGTAACCCATCCACCTGATTTTCCATCAGTGTTCTTTATACCACTTTATGCTATGTCCCACAAGGGAAACTTGATGATTCATTCATAAGAAAAAAGAAAATTAAAGTATTATGTGAATGTCATTTATAGTCTGTGTAAGAAAATTACTATCATTGCATTTATTTTATTTATTTTTTTCAGCATATTATGGGGGTACAAATGTTTAGGTTACATATATTGCCTTTGCCCCACCTGAGTCAGAGCTTCAAGCATGTTCATCCCCCAGACGGTGTACACTGCACCCATTAGGTGTGTAAATACCCATCCCCTACTCCCACCTCCCACATGCCTGACATCCAATGAATGCTACTACTATATGTGCACTTTAAGTGTTGGTCAGTTAAGTCAGTTAATACCAATTTGATGGTGAGTACATGTGGTGCTTGTTTTTCCATTCTTGTGACACTTCACTTAGTAGAATGTGTTCCAGCGCTTTCCAGGAGAATACAAGAGGTGCTATATCACCATTGTTTCTTATAGCTGAATAGTACTCCATGGTATACATATACCACATTTTATTAATCCACTCATGTATTGATGGACACTTGGGTTGTTTTCACATCTTTGCAATTGTGAATTGTGCTGCTATCAACATTCAGGTGTAGATGTCTTTATTATAGAATACCGTTTTGGTTTTTTTTTGTTTCCTTTGGTTAAATACCCAGCATTGGGATTGCTATATCAAATGATAGTTCCATTTTTAGTTCTTTGAGGTATCTCCATATTACTCTGTATAGAAGTTGTACTAATTTGCATTCCCACCAACAGTGTATGAGTGTTCCTATTTCTCCACATCCACGCCAATGTTTGTTATTTTGGGACTTTTTGATGAAAGCCAGTCTCACTGAAGGTAAGTGATATCTCATTGTGGTTTTGATTTGCATTTACCTGATGATTCGAGATGATGAGCATTTTTTCCTATGTTTTTTTGGCCATTAGTCTGTCTTCTTTTGAAAAGTTTCTGTTCATGTTCTTTGCCCACTTCTTTTTGTATTTCAGGGTATTATGAGGGTACAAACATTATGGTTACATTTTATGTCTCACCCAAGCAAGGGTTAGAGGCTTGCCCTTCCCCTCTACAATGCTTCCCGTGTCCTTTAGTTGCGGGTTTACTATGTTACTGCCATATGAGCACCCTAGTGCTCAACAGTAGTACCAATTTGATGGTGAGTACAAGTGGAGCCTGTTCTTCCTATCTTGTGATACCTCACTTCAGAGGATGAGCTCAAGATCTATCCAGGAAAATATAAGAGGTGCTAGATCATTGTCATTACTTATAACTGAGTAATATTCCATTGTATACATATACCAAATTTTAATAATCCACTCATGAATTGATGGGCATTTGGGTTTTTTTCCACATCCTTGCAATAGTGAATTGTGCTGTCATAAACATTTGGGTGCAGATGACTTTATTATAGAATGTCTTTTGCACTTTTGGGTAGATGCCTAATAGTGCTATTGTTGGATAGAATGGTATTTCTATTTTTAGCTCTTTGATGTACCACCAAATTATTTTCCACAGAGGTTGCACTAATTTGCAGTCCCACCAGCAGTGTAAGAGTGTTCCTGTCTCTCCACATCCTCGGCAGCATTTGTTGTTTTGGGATTTTTTGATAGAGGCCAATCTCATTGGGGTTGGGTGATATCTCATTGTGGTTTTGATTTGCATTCCTCTAATGATTAGAGATGTTGAGCATTTTTTTTTTATATGTTTGCTGGCTATTATTCTGTCTTCTTTTGAAAAGTTTCTGTTCATTTCCTTTGCCCATTTGTTGATGGGGTTGTTTGATTTTTTCTTGTTGATTTTTTTAAGTTCTAGATAGATTCTGGTTATCAGCCCTTCATCAGATGTGTAGAGAGCAAACATTTTCTCCCGTTCTGTAACCTATTCGCTCTAATTACAGTGTCCTTGGCAATGCAAAAGCTTTTTAATTTGATCAGATCCTATTTATTTATTTTTGTTGCTGCGGTGATTGCTTTGCCCACTTTTTGATAGGGTTGTTTGATTTTTTCTTGCTTATTTTCCTGAGTTCTATATAGATTCTAATTATTAGCGCTTTATCGGATGTGTAGCATACAAATATTTTCTCCCATTCTG
This sequence comes from Indri indri, assembly GCA_004363605.1. Lineage (NCBI taxonomy): Eukaryota > Metazoa > Chordata > Mammalia > Primates > Indriidae > Indri > Indri indri. Next base: position 3,531 of record RJWJ010036491.1, on the reverse strand, counting down.
TAGGTTGTCTGTTTGCTCTCATGACATATTATTTTATGATGAAAATATTTAAATTCAGCTATCATCACATTTAAATATTTTCATCATAAAATAATATGTCTTCATTATAGGAAAGTAGGAAAATATAACAATTTAGATAAAAATCACCTAGGTTTTACAACTTTTTAGAAGTTGTTGAGAATACCCACATTCATTAAACAAATAATTATTAAGATACTACTATGTGTTTGGCACTGTTATGGAAAGTTGGGATACATCAGGAAGTAAAACCAAGATCTCTGGTATCATGGAGTCTATAATGGAAATTGTGTGGATTCTAAAGTAGCAGCTATGTTCTTATTGAGTTAAAAAAAATTAAAATATTTTGGCTCAAATGCCCATCCAGAAGCAGAAGAAATTAACATAAATATTAATTCAAATGAACAAACCTCTACATCACTAAACCATCTGTTTCCGAGAAATCAAAATCATCTTCACACTTCAAATCACTTAAAGAAAACAGATAATGATTCATCTTTTGACAAATATACTTCAATTTGTGCCTTAGAGCCAGATATTTGCATTCACGTTGTAGCTATCAATAGGCAAAGAAACATGTTTTCCTAACAAGTGGATTAGATCATATTGTTAAACAGTTTCCTTCTCAAATGCTTCCATTTATTAATACTAAAGAACACATATAATGATACATTTTTGACAAGTATGCTTTCATTTGTGTATTATTAATAGAACCAGATATGTAAAGTTTGCCCTATAGCTACCAATACAAAATTAATTCATGTGTATGGTGTGATTTATTCCTATCTTATTAGTCTAAATTGCCATTTCCTAAATATCCCCTATATTCCTTTTCAAATCTAAAGTCTTTGGAAAACATCTAATACTCCACACTCTTATATGCTTTTGTCACATTAAATATGTTTCTTCTGGCTGGAATGCTCCTTATGTCCTTATCCTGCCTTGTCCACCCATGGAACTCTTCTTTATCTTTTCATACTCAGCTGAGATATCTCATCTCTGAAATTTTCTCTCATTCAGTTACAGCTGAAAAATTCTTAGTCTTGAGCAGTGCTACTGCTACTTATGCCTCTATCAAAACATATGTTAGAGTACATGGTGATCATTTTTTCAGTTATCAATATTTTCTGTTAAACAGTTAAGTCCTTAAGGGAAGGAGTGTTATTGATTTGTAAATACACAGAAAATATGAGAGTATCTGAGTTACTGTAGATGTTGAATGATTGTTTATTAAATAAATTGAAAAAGACGTATTGTATTATTTAAAACATAGTGCTTTATGCCTTATAAATTATTTATCAATATACCAAAAACAGGTAGATATTTGTCCACCTCTGACAGACTGGAGACTCTTCTTTACTAGTCTCTGGACTGTTTTTGATACACTCCAATGATTTTTGGCTACCTAGTCAAAGTGCTTTAGAAAATGCATTGCTTTACTTCCCACAGTACAGGGATGGAGTTAATGAGCATTATGTTTTCTCCAAATAGTGTCTATGTGAGCTGGCAGACAGCATCCATATCCAATGCTCTGCATGTAGAAAGGTAGATACAGTTATTCCTGCATGTGGATAGTTGTCACTTCTATATTCTAAATAACAATGGCATAAATAATAGCATAATAATACTTTCTGCAAGTCTATGAAGCTATATTTGATTTAGAGAACTTCATTGTTATGAACCAGTCCAAAAATATTTTTGTCATGTCCAGAATTTAAATGTGGCCCCACTTTATTATTTTGATGTCTATTTAGAAACAGTGCCCTGTAAGCATTGTTTTCAAAGAGCTTTCTAGTGTGACAGAAAACAAGTAGCATGGTGCACAATTTATCACATAAACACTGATAGTATTATCTCCTAGATTCAAATCTTGGCCCTGCTACTTACTAGCTATATGACCTTGAGCATTTTACCCAATCCTTTCATGCCTCAGTTATCTCATCTTAAAATAGTATCTATGGTCAAAAGAATTCCAACACAGCCCCCAATATGTCTGTCTATTTATGTACATGATTTGTAGAATCCTCTCACTTTGAGTGGGAGCAGGGCCTGTTAATATGATAGGATAGTCATTCTAGTAATTATTTTATGTTATATAAAACTCTGTCTTAGCAGATTGAAGAGGGATATTTGAATTGAGAAAGATTTCCCTGCTGTCTTTGAAGAAGCAGGAAACCATACTGTGAAGTGCCTATAAAGGGTGCCATGTGGCGAGAACCTCAGAGTAGCATCTAGCAGTTCAGAGCAGTTCCCAGTTGACAGCTACCAAGAAAACTGGAACTTCAGTCCAGTAGCCTCAAGGAAAGGAATTCTACCAACAATTTGAGAGAGCTTGGTAGAGGATCTGTCCTATTCAAGCCTCCAGATGAGGACACAGATGGCCATGACAACCTGACCAAAGAACCCAGCTAAGTGGTGTCTGGAATCATGAACAATGGGAACTATGTGATAATCTATTGGAGTTGTTTTAAGCCACCAAGTTGATGATGATGTGTTACACAACAATGGAAAAATACTCATGCCATAGTATTATCATAAAAGCTAAATGAGTGAAATATTTAAACCTACATAAGTGCCTCTTAAATGAAAAGTGATTATCATTCAAGAAACTAAAAATTAAGAGTGTCTATATCTGCAAATATATAGAGAATAAGGAACAATATTGGAAAAATTTCCTCAAAACTCAATCTTTAGTTCCAATTCTAGAGATTGGATTTAGAATTACACTCTGTACTTCTTTCAAATTAGACTCCACCATGGCTACCTCCACAGAGTTGTGCCATAATTTATTCTGTATTAATTCGACATATATAACATCTTCAGAAACTGCATCAAGTATATTTCTTCTTCATCTGATACCCACTTAATAATAGTCCACTTTTCTTTAGAACTTTTCATGCATAACAGCTATATGAAACTGATGAGATTAAAAATATTTAAATGAATCACATATATACAACCGAGATGAATTACTTTTTACAAGGTATTGTCAATTTTGTAAGATAACGCAAATAGAGCTTTAGCTCTTTTAAAAATTCATTTAGGTTCTTTTTCGTCCTCCCATTATACTTAGAATAAAACATCTCTAGTGGTTTAAAAAGCTTAGACTATTAAAACAAATAATCAACATTTTAGCTCTGCTCTCAAGCTGTTTCATGAACAATGAATCACCAAAGCTGCCAATTTTACACTATGAAATAAAAATGTTTCATAGAATAAAATTTTATGTTCCTGGTGGCAGCTAATTTAATATTTCATTTAGAAAGATTCATTTAACATCCAGCTGTTGTATGCTAGGTATGTTTTGAAATGCTTGTCACTTAGATATTGATTTACATGTATTAAGAATATTTTAATATTAAAATCATCACGATACTGACACAAAAACAGAGCCATTGACCAGTGGAACAGAACAGAGAACCCAGATATAAAACCATCCTCATATAGCCACCTAATCTTTGACAAAGCAGACAAAAACATACACTGGGGAAAAGAATCCTTATTCAATAAATG
>RJWJ010036490.1:0-16061 GCA_004363605.1 Indri indri | reverse complement strand
CATGCTCAGTCACTCCCAGCCATAGCTTTCACTTGCTGTACACAGACATCTAACACCCCCATCTTTTCACACCACACACTATTTTCATTTTATTTGCAGAGGATTTTTCTGAACTCTTTGCTTTGCAGCATTTTCTGGGAAAGACTGATCAATAACAGGAGGAGGTAGTAGCAGTTAAGAAAATGAGTCTTTGAAATAAAACAAATCTTGGTGTGAGACAAGGTGCTACAAGCTGCAAGACCCTTGAGCAAGTTATTTAATCTTTCTGTGCCTCAGTTTCCTCATCTGTAAAATCAGGATAACAATACCTATTTCACATGGATATCATAGGTTCTGAAAGAGAGAAAGTGAATCAGTTGGTAAAGTACATAAAAATCACTCCATAAATATTCTCTAAAAGCAAGCCAAAAAATAGCAAAGTACAGCTTCATTATTCTGCCCATAGTTCTACAAAATAATGCTGAGACCTTGAAAATTGCATAGAACCCCTGGGACCTGATATTCAGATGAGTGGATTTCGTATGGAGGATTATGGTTTCTTTCTGTAAAGGTTTATGATATAAATACCTATATTTATAACTGCATATAATATTAAATTTAATTTATGTATATACACAGGTGTATACACAAATACTCTGATTTTCTGAACATAAGCCTTAGCTCAAGTCCCTAAGCAAAAAAGAAAACTATCCCCAGAGAAGAGGTGACGGCATGTTCCACTTACCCTAAAATGCTGGGAAGAGGGCTTTGAACCACAAGGTCTATAGCAAGATGAGCCACACTGAGACAAGCCCCTGCAGAAGGACCTGCCCTGTATGTAGAGAAAGAAGCACTTCCCTGGGGCTGGTGGGATTGGGGAAGCAGCTGGTAAAATCAGATTCCTCAGCTGCCTGTAGTTTCCAAAACAGACATAAAATCTCACCTATCGATTACAAGCACCCTGTGTATGAGGAAAGTATTATTATTATTATTATCATGTTGTAGATAAATTATTACAGTGCATGTTGAGAACGGACTCTGAGCCATGCCCTGTGTACCTCACAAATATTTCTCATGTGTTCGGTACTATTATTGAGTAACCTGCCCACAGTCATGCCAGCTAGGAAGTAGTAAAATGCAAACAGTGCAAATGTTCCAGATGGTCCACACACGCGTGTCTATAATGCAAGCGTGGGACATGATAGTGCTCAGCAGCGCTCTAGGATAGCGAGGGGTTTGCAAATATCGCCCACAAAATTGTCATGATTGTGCCCAGCATCACCTTCTTCTCTGCCTGTTCCACGAGCTGCGTCACTCTTACTGCCCTAACTGTAAAGTTCTTAAGGAAAAGAACCTATATGTGAGTCGCCTTTCCTGCAAAAAGCCCATCTCAGTGTCATGGAAATTGAATATAGGAGAAGGAAATAAAAAAGAAGGAGAGAAAATGGGAAAAGTAAAGAAGAACGGGAGAAAGGAAGAGGAGAGAGGAGGAGAGGACAAGTGATGCAGGAAACCCTCAGGCTTGTCACAGGGGTTTCCCGAACAGAAGATTTGAAAACCATCGACTTATCATTTCAACGCCCAAAAGAAAGATTCTAGAGTGGGCTGCTGTCATTGATTCAAATCTGTCTCTGCGTTACAGGTTAACTCAAGATCCCTTTTTGGGTGATTCCTCTACTTTCCAGCCGTGGTAAGTACAGTGTGGGGAGTTCTTACTTTGGGGAAATCTGCGATCATTATTCTGAACATTTATTCTTGCTGTTGACATAAACACCAACAAGGGGGAGATTGAGATGAATCTGAACTAATGCTTATGAAATGGGAAAGGCGTCCCTTATCATTTTTCTGTGTGCGTGAAAGAAAAGTGTGGTCTTTTAAGGATACCCGCCCTCCCCCGCCCCAGAATAGAGGAGCAAAATGAGGGGGAAAGAAAGAGAAATTAAAACCAGAATCAGAGAAATAACTATATGTGGACAACAGGGTCACCTGTACTACACGAGTTTGGGAAGACCTAAAGTCCGTAAGTGAGTGGAAAATAAAAAGTTACTCTCAAATTGTAGCTGGTGAAGACTATAACTACATAACTATAAAGGTAACTGTTACGAAAGCGAGTGGTTCATTAAATTTTGCTTTAAATAAAATTTATTCTTTAGACATGAAGTTAAAATGTTATAAAGGAATTACTATATGTTTATTATTTATAACTTTTTATGTACTGAAGTATATGATATGCTTACATGCAGAAAAATGCACATAGGTGTACAGCTTGGTGAATTTTTACACAAGCAGAATATACCTTTGTAACAAGCACCCAGATTAAGAAACATAACATTATCAGCACCCCTGAAGTCTTTCTCAGGCTCCGTTCAATTTTGCGTATACGAATAAAATAAGAGAGTGTGTACTCTGTGGTACCTGAATTATTTAGCACAGTGTTATGTTTGTGAGAATCACTTATATTGTTACATATTATGTAAATCATTCTCACTGCTGTATAGCATTGTGTGAGTTTAACACAATTTATTAGTCTATTCCGCTGTTGATAAATGTTTGTGTCATTTCCAGTTTGAGAAAATTACAAATAGTGCTGCTATGAATATTCTAGGGACGTGTCTTTTGGTGGACATATGTACATACTTCCCAGGAGTAGAAATAGATATCCTTAGGAGATATATAGGTATAAATAAAGATCCTTAAGAAATATATATCTATATGTAATATAGATATATCATATGTAGATATATAGATATCCTATATATATAGAGAGAGAGAGAGATAGTTTTAGCAGAAATAATCAAACGGCAAAGCGGTTATACCAATTTTACACACCCACCAGCAGCGTTGTAATTGCTCCACATCTTCACCACCACTTGGCATTTTTCATCTTTTTCAGTTTAGCCATTCTGGTATGTATATCATGGTTTATCACTGTAATTTTAATTTGCATTTCCCTGATAACTAATAAAATTGAATACTTCTTTGTGAAGTATTGGTTTCCATCTTTTGCAGTCTTTTGGTTGGGTCATCTAGGGTTTTTTACTGATTTGTAGACATTCTTTATGTACTCTGGACATGAGTCTTTTCTCAGAGAAACGTATTGTTAATATCTTCTTCTATTTGCAGGTTACCTTTGAATTCTCGTCATGATGATTTTTATGAATAGAAATTCTTAAGATAGAATTTATGTTTATTATTTATTATTTCAGGTGTCATATTTTATAGTAAAAATGCAATTGATTTAGGTTCACAGACCTGTAACCTCTGTTTCAGCCTGTCTGCTTGGATTACTGAATCAAAAACCTGGATAATCTTTCACCTAACAGCAGCATACTGAATAGCAGGCACAGTGCATAGACAGAAAAATAACTTCCTCTTAACTGTAAACCAAAACTTAAGTGTAAAGACAACACATTCTTTACCACCACTCGTATTGCTTCCCGCAATGTACTTGGAAAAAGGATCTGTGGATCTGTGATTCAATGGATCAGGGAAATTACACCAGAGTGAAAGAATTTATCTTTCTGGGAATTACTCAGTCCCGAGAGCTGAGCTGGGTCTTATTTATCTTCCTGTTTTTGGTGTATGTGACAACTCTGATAGGAAACCTCCTCATCATGGTTACAGTTACCTGTGACTCTCAACTTCACACCCCCATGTACTTCCTGCTCCGCAATCTCTCCGTCTTGGACATCTGCTTCTCCTCCATCACAGCTCCTAAGGTGTTGACTGATCTTCTCTCAGAGAGAAAGAGCATCTCCTTCAATGGCTGTGTCACTCAGATGTTCTTCTTCCACCTTCTAGGAGGAGCAGATGTTTTTTCTCTCTCTGTCATGGCCTTTGACCGCTATGTGGCCATCTCCAAGCCCCTGCGCTACGTGACCATCATGAGTAGGGGGCGATGTACAGCTCTCATCACGGCCTCCTGGGTGGGGGGCTTTGTCCACTCCATCGTGCAGATTTCCCTGTTGCTCCCACTCCCCTTCTGTGGACCCAATGTTCTTGACACTTTCTACTGTGATGTCCCCCAGGTCCTCAAACTCGCCTGCATGGACACCTTCACCCTGGAGCTTCTAATGATTTCCAATAATGGATTAGTCAGTTGGTTTATATTCGTCTTTCTCCTCATATCCTACACAGTCATCTTGACGATGCTGAGGTCTCACAGTGGGGAGGGCAGGAGGAAAGCCATCTCCACCTGCACCTCCCACATCACAGTGGTGACCCTGCATTTCGTGCCCTGCATCTACGTCTATGCCCGGCCCTTCACTGCCCTCCCGACAGATACTGCCATCTCTGTCACCTTCACTGTCATCTCCCCTCTGCTCAATCCTGTGATCTACACCCTGAGGAATCAGGAAATGAAGTCAGCTATGAGGAAGCTAAAGAAACAACTAGGGCATTCGGAAAAGATTTAAGTTTAATGAGGAAAAGATAGTACCAAAATGTAAAGATAGACCTTAAATTTAACGTTATCGAGATAGGAAGAGATCAGCTTAATGCCCAAAATGTAGGGGTATCTGTGGCTACTATGGAGTCCTAAAAGAGGTTGGTCCTATGGTATGTGCTGGGGATCACGGAGGTGATACTGCCTTAAGGTGAGACCCATTCATGTCTTCTACTACTCATTTTCAATTATTCATTCTGCAAATATTTACAGAATATATCCTATGCACCTGACAGTGCTAGGATTCAGATTGCTGCAAAAAGATTAAATATAGTCACCACCCTAGAGGCAAACACCAAAATGCTTTAATAAAGATAGAAACAAAATGCTGGGGAAACATTGTAGGCACTCTACTTGAGAGCATCCAAAGACATCTGACAGGGGGTATTACAGACCTTTTCAAGGGGAAAAAGGCAATGAACAATCAAAGCAAAAAGAGCCAGCATGTGCAGAGGAAGAGAATGGTGCAAGAGTGTGCCACGTTTGTGCAACGGTGAACTCAGCGTGGCCATTAAGTAGTATATTCATGGGGTGAAGGCTGGTAGTTGACAAGCTGGGAAAGAAGAGCTTCATTTATGGCCCCCCGAGCAATACAAATCCATGATTTCTACTGGGGAGAGAGGATCCCCATATCACTTCATGGCCACGATTTCCTCCTGGGAAAAGGAGGTAATGATGTTAGCAGGAGTATTCACAAAGAAATATCACTGACAGGTAGAGGCTGCAGACAGCTCACCTGACTTCATGAAAAGCTTGAGCAAAGGCAGGATTATTCCATTTACAGACTAGCCAAGCCCAAATTTCCCATTCTTTCTGCACATAAGGATCTCACCACCTCTTTACACTCTTCACTCAATCCGTTAAAAGGTAAAGAAAGGGTACTAAAAAGCACGAGAGTTTAATCGAGGAATCTGAGAATCCGCTAGTCTCTGTAGTGAAAGGGATGGGGATGGTGCCAAGAGAAGGTTTATCTGACAATTCGGCTGAGATTTTGCTGAGATCTTTTCAATTCACTCTACCATGTTTCCCATTATGATAAAGTTCGAGCCACAGCAGCCGGCACACATGTGTTAATCAGAGTAGGCCAACTATTGTAACAAACACATCCAAAGCCCAAGTAGTTAACCACAATGAAAGTTTATTTCCTGCTCATGTCACGGGCCAATGCTGGTCTGCAGAAAAAGGGCGCTGTGCCACACCGTCCTTCAGAGAGATGTGGGCTTCTTCGTCTTGGGCTCCATCCTTCTCTAGCTCAGAATCCTGTCTATGCATCCAGCAGATGGAGAAAGGGAGAGAGGATTAAGAATTACAGGCAGGGAGGTGTGTCTTTATGGGCCAGTCCTGGAGGCAGTGTGGACCACATTTCTTGGCCGTCCCTTAATCACATAGCCTCACCTAACTGGGAGGGATCCTGCAGAATGTGATCAAGCTCGGTTTGCAGAAAGAAGAGAACATGAGAAATGGTGAACTCTTGTGATCTCTTCCATATGCCCGACTCACTGCTAAGAAATCATGGTTGGGTTAGATGACAAGGATAAAGACATTGTCTCTAAAAGGATCCTCTTATACCTAAAAACGTTTGCTAGAAAGACTACTGGACCCTTGGGACACACAAAGAACCAAGCTGAAATGAAGGAGATATGGGGAAGAGAATCTAGTTTAAAGGAAGGGGAAGGTGATCAAGGTAAATGTGGAGATTACAATGACAGTGGACTAGAAGGTCAGGTCTCAGGTTCCAGAGATGGAACACTGGGGTAGAGTGCCCAGAGAAGACCAGCCAAGAAGACAGTCCTCAGAGAAGGCAATGCAGGCCGGGTGCGGTGGCTCATGCCTATAATCCTAGCACTCTGGGAGGCCGAGGTGGGTGGATCACTCAAGGTCAGGAGTTCGAGACCAGCCTGAGCAAAAGCAAGACCCCCGTCTCTACTAAAAAATAGAAAGAAATGATCTGGACAACTAAAAATATATATATAGAAAAAATTAGCCGGGCATGGTGGTGCATGCCTATAGTCCCAGCTACTTGGGAGGCTGAGGCAGTAGGATCGCTTGAGCCCAGGAGTCTGAGGTTGCTGTGAGCTAGGCTGACGCCACGGCACTCTAGCCAGGGCAACAGAGCCAGACTCTGTCTCAAAAAAAAAAAGAAAAAGAGAGAAGGCAACGCTCACTTTCTCCCATATTTTCCATAGGCTTGTCATAATCAAAAGTTTTAGAAGCTCCTTTAGAATGAGTGTTTTTCTTCTTTGTTGGTTGAGCTTTCTTGTGCTCTGTTCTATTCTCACCACTCAAAATGTTCTGAATTGTTTTCCAAGGTTAGACACACTTCCCCAGGCATTAAAATTCTAACAAAGACATAAATTTATCTTTAACCAGATCCATCAGCAGATACTGAATCACCATTTACTGCCTGGTTCCATCCTTGGTCTGGTATCATGGTTCCTACACTTCCAATACTTTTTCCAATAATGCCTTTTTTCTACCTTCTCTGTTGGCTTTACCTCAAGCAAAGCTTTGTGACTGGGCACAATTTTAAGTGACCAAGAATCTGCTCAGTCACAGTTCATGTTCCCAAATGTAGGACTCCACAAATGACAGCAACCCAGAAAATGCTGCCCTTGCAGCTGCACTGGACTGTGTCCACATGCAAAACAGCCTGATCAAACGCAGTGGGAAAAGCCATTGAAATCGGGAGACTATCATTAAATTTATTTCTCTTTTAATATAAAATCAAATAATTATGTGGATTAATCCATATTTTTCTTTAGGCAGAGACACCTTCTTAGGGAACTATAATATTACATAAACTGCTTCTGGCTTAATCTACACAGAGCACATATACTTAGTCCTACCATCTTTGATGTTTTTTTTCTATAAGAAATGTTGATTTGAAATTTTTATGATATTTTTCATACGCAAATAAATGCATCTATATACACAAACTGGCTGGTTTAGGAGTGATCCTGCATTTCTGGACTTCTCACTTCTTTGAGAAATTCAAAGAAGATTCAGATTACTTAAGATTAATTTCTAAGATCCTACTATAGTTAGCACCACAGGAACTGTATTTAAGCATCCATGAAATTCTAGTCACAAAGCACTACCCTGGAGGGATCTATAGAGTTTTGCTGTTCTCGTTCTTGTTATTGTTGCAATTCTTGTTGTTGTTGCATTGCTTGTCTTTCAAGTCTAAAAGCAAATTTTGTCAATGTAGTTATTATTCAATAAAACAGACTATTAGTTCAGGACTGTATTAGTAATCTACTGCTGCATATTACCCCAAAAGTCAGTGGCTTAAAACAATACATCTTTTTAATGTCATGTTTCTGTGGATCATGAATGTGACACAGCTTAGCTGAGGCATCTGCAGCAAGCTGTTGGCTCGGAGCTGCAGTCTCATCTCAAGGTTCATCTGGGGAAGGATCCATTTCCAGCTCACACATATGATTCTTGACCAGAATCATGAGCTGTTGGACTGGGGGCTTCAGTGCCTTAATGGCTACTGGCTGGAGGCTGTCCTCAGTTACCTCCCATATGGGTCTCTCTAACACGGCAGCATACTTCATCAGAGCAAGCAAGAGGCAAAAGAGAGTGTCTCAGCAAGATAGCAGTCACGGTCTTCTACAGTCTTTTCGTGGAAGTGACATCCCACCACTTTTGCCGTATCCTATTCATCAGAAGCAAGTCACTAGGTCCAGTCCATACACAGGTGGAGGGGATTACATGAGGGTATGAATACCGCAGCAGGGACTGACAAGTTCTAGAAGTAAATTATGAAAAATCATGGTAAGTTATAAAAGAAATGTCAAAGTAATTTTTTCAGAAAGGGTTACAAAAAGAGAGGGGCATGTGGGGGAGTGTCAGAGGTAATTCAGAGACACCGATTCCTTCTAACAAGGAGATTGATAGTGCTAACTACAGAAAGTGGAGTGTTTAGTTCTTGATAATAATGATCAGATCAATTTTAGACATTTTAAGTTGGAGCTATGCAATATATCCAAGTGAGATTCTCCGTAGCTCTATGGTGAGAGACAAGGTTTCAAAAATTACACTGGTGGGTGAGCTGAGAACAAGAGATTTTTGAGGGGAAAAGTGGAATTCTTTGTTTTTAGGACCTCTGAAACCATCAGGCACGGAACATGATAGGTGCTCAATTAATACTTAACGATTAAATATTTAGTGAATGAATGGTACCAAAATATCCTTTGTCTGCATATATTCCCACTTCATATGAGAAGCTTGGTGGAAAACAAAGACAAAACGTGTTTCCCAGTCTTTATGATGCTTCTGATTATGTACATTAATAGGACAACAAGCAAACCATTGCCTAGGGGTAAAGAATGAACCGGATGAAACACACCATACTGAGAGTGCTATTCATGTTCCCCGAGTTCCTGCCTCTTAAGGAGACAAACTCTCATTTGCCCCCATGAGCTCTTCAGGTATTTGCACTCTAAGCACTAAGTCTGCCAGGATTCATCTCCTTCCCTACCTTAGGAGAATTTCAAAACCAAAATGTGTGTGTTTGCACACACCTTTCAATGCATGTTTAACTTCTTAATAACTCCCAGCAGAGCTTCATCCCCATAGGAAAGTCTGGCCATTCGACTTGAACACTCACATTCAAAAATACTCCCTCTGGTGATTTTTCTATTGGGTCTGAGGCGAGGGACTGTTACTCCCAGCAGCGGCTCTGTGTGGCAGTGTGGCAGAGCCATGCGGAGCTGATTCTTGGAGCCTGCAGGAGAAAAGATACTGAACCAACCAACCCTCAGATGCATGTCTGCCTTAAAGGGAAATAGTCCTTGACAATTAATGACTCCTAAAGTCAGTGAATGGAATCAAATGGTCAGCTCTGCTTCTTGGGTAGGGATTAAAGGTTGGGGGTGTATTAAATGAGGTTGTTGTGTTAAGTTAGGGCTTTTTGGTATGTGCTTACCAGTCTGTGCAGGTGTGCCTATGTATGGCCAACATTAAAATATAATTGAAGATTATTTAGAAGTGTTTCGAATGTTAATGATGCTCCTGATAGGTGTAGGATGATGTACATTAAAGCTAAATACTGTAGTGGTGCAGAGCAGAATAATTATTTGTTCAATATTGGAAAGGTGACTGGAACGGCATAGAAAGGTCAACTCGTGAAGAGAGATGGGACCACAAATGCTTTGTGGACAAGAGGGTTCCCTCAGGTTGGGGACACCGTGAAATCAATAAGTCTGTTTTATTAGAATGGATTGATATGGGCATATTTCTAAACAAGCACTTGGGATCCTCAGTTTGTTCTTGCCAAAAACAAAAACAAAAGAAAACTTACAAACGATGCTTCTCTGTTTCCTTCTTGCCTGTTCCAAACAGACACATGATACTCAGGGATTCTCATTTACCTTCCCACTCCCCATCCTCTACTTAGCTGTGCATGCTGTGCCTGGAAGAGCACCGTTTTGGCATTTGTCAGTTGACTTGGTGATTTGGTCACTTTCGCGACTCATTTACATTGAAGAAAATACTTGGCCCTTTTAAAAACTAAAAATGTATGAAAGCAGTGACATCCTCTGAGTTATTGATGAATTCATAGATAATTGGGAGTAAGCCTAGAAAATTAGCTTTGTGTTGCTGGGGCTTCAAAGGAAAGAGCCTAGGAGGAAAGTGAGCTAAGTAGAAGTTGTGTTATGATGAGAAAATGAGAGGTGAAGTCCAGACAGCCCGGTGCAGCAGGACGAGAGGTTGGCCTCGGCATGGACATAATACGGAGGGAGGGAGTGCAAAGATTTATCAAAGACACACACACAGTCGGACATTAGCTGAAGTGGCGAAAACCAATTTTATTCCATCACTACTGACGGTAGCGGGAAGGGCTGACCTCCATTGCAATTTGTGCAGAGGTGATTTGGGCATTTTAAAGGGAGAATGAATGAAGAACGGGGGAGCGGGGGTGTTCAGCGGTCAGAGAAGTGAAAAATCGCAAATGGTTGGTCAGTGGAAATGCGATGAGGCCAGTTGTTTCTGCCGGCCGGACACGACCCCGCCCACAGAGCCTGGGAGGCAGAGGCCCTGTCTTTTGTGACCATTACGTTTCAATGGGGTGGCTCTCAGGTCCTTGAGAAAGAAGCTTCTGAGCTCTAAGAGATACATATTCACAATCCTTTTTTTTAAACCCTTTTTTGTAAATGCTGTAAGCAAGGGAGGTCAGGGGCCCATTATCAGGGTTTGGGTAGAACAAGCAGTAAATTCTCCATGGCAGAGCTGAGCTTTCTCAACAAGCAAGCATTTCAATGGGGGCCTGGGGTCACCCTAGGGACACGGCCTCATTATGCTACCAGCAGCCAGACTAGGGTTTGGTCCAGTGCAGAGGCTTGGATGGAGTTGTTATGTGCCGAGAGTTCTGCAGTTTTCAGGATCATGAGAAGATTTGGGGGGGTGCGGTGGGTAATGGAACTGTTCATTATCCCAACTGTGGTGACAGTTTCACAGGGGTGTGTGTGTGTAAAAGAGAGAAAATACATCAAATTGTACCTTTAAATATGTGCAGTTTCCTGCATGTAAGTTATACCTCGACAAAGCTGATTTTTAAAAAGGTAATTTTTAAAAAATTGCAAAGGGTAGTTTCCTTTTAAGCAGTTGACAAAAGCACAATATCCAGACTCCTGTCAACACCAAAATGGCATTTATTTTAAATGTTCTCTTTAAAACAGAGTGGGAAGAAGGGGGGAAGGAGTTGAAGCAGGATTTATAAGAAAAGAAATTTAATAACTAAAGTAAAAAAAAGTGTTTCTTCACATTATGCTCTAAATTATTTTATCCTGTGACATGTCTGGTTTTTTAAAAATTAATGGATTTTATTTCTTAGAGCAGTTTTAGGTTCACAGGAAAATTAAACAGAAAGCACAGAGACTTCCCATATACTCCCTCTCTCCACCAGCACCAGTTTCCCCCATTATTAATATCTTCCATTAGTTAACAATTGATGAACCAATATTGATACATTATTAACTAAAGTCCATAGTTTGCATGAGGGTTCACCCTTTGCGTTGTGTGCGCCTACAAATGCATAGTCATGTATCCAAAATTATATGTAATAGTATCATACAGAATCGTTCCACTGCCCTAAAAATCCCAAGTCTTCCCCTTTTCATTCCTACCTACCTCCCTACCCCAGCCCCCTGGCAACCACTCATCTTTTTACTCTCTCTATAGTTTTGCCTTTTCCAGAATGTCATTTAGTTGCAATCATATAGTATGCATAACATCTTTTCAGATTGGCTTCTTGCACTTGGCAACATGCATTTAAGGTTCATCTATGTCTTTTCATGGCTTGATTACTCACTTCTTTTTATCGCTGAATGATATCCCATTGTATGGAATGCTGCTTTTTCAATGCTAGATTTGATAACAGTTGCAATTATTTCAAAGAATTATATCTTACAGGAAAAGTGTATCAGAGTGCATTGTTGTCGGAATTTCCTAAATAATGTTGTATAGAAGACTAGATCTGTGATAATGCTGTTTATACGGGGTTGGGGCGGGGGAGTGCGGGAGTGGTCTGTGCTGAGATCAGGTTAGATAAATTAAACAAGTCTTTTTACTTCTCAGAGAATTTAGTAAACTTTCAAGAGGGATATAGAATATATAAAATTTCGTGACTATGAAATTTTTAATAAAAATTTTATGAATATACTGATAGATGTGCCTCAATTAATTACACCATGGGAAGCCCACTCTTTGGTGTGCCCTGAGAAAACCCAAAAAACACCATCCCCTGGAGACAGCTCACTGAAGTATAGACATCTTGGCCTAAAAGAGAAATAACCCTAAAAAGTAAGTCATATTCCTTTTGTCTTTAATGATATACGTTTTATAACAAAAGTATTTTCTCCCTAGGTGGTTGAAGAACATGAAGAAACATGGCCCAACAGAGCAGGGAAATTGCACCAGGGTGAATTTTTTTTCAAGGACTGACCCAGTCCTAAGAGCTGAGTGTGGTCTTATTTTTTTTGTTATTTTTGGCATACACACAACTGCATTGGGAAACCTCCTCATTGAGGTCACTGTGACCTGTGAGTCCTGCCTTCATACCCCCATGTACTTCCTGCTCTGCAATCTCTCCATCTTGGACATCTGCTTCTCCTCCATCACTGCCCCAAAGGTCCTAGCAGACCTTCCCTCCAGGAGAAAGACCCTCTCCTTCAAAGGCTGTGTCACTCAAATGTTATTCCACCTCCTCGGTGGGGCAGACATTTTTTCTCTCTCCATCATGGCGTTTGACCGCTATGTGGCCATCTCCAAACCTCTGCGCTATGTGACCATCACAAGTGGGGGTGATGCACAGCCTTCATCATGGCCTTCTGGGTGGGGGCTTTGTCCACTCCATCATGCAGATTTCCCTGTTGCTCCCACGCCTGTTCAGTGGACCTAATGTTCTTGACACTTTCTACTGTGATGTCACCCAGGTCCTCAAACTAGCCTGATGGACACCTTTGTTCCTAAGGTCTTAATGATTTCCAACAACGGCTTGATCTCTACACTGTGGTTTATCTTCCTGCTTGTGTCCTACGTGGTCATCTGATGATGCTGAGGTCTCACGGTGGGGAGGACAGGAGGAAAGCCATCTCCACCTGCACCTCCCACATCACAGTGGTGACCCTGCATTTTGTTCCCTGCATCTACGTCTCTGCCCGGCCCTTCACTGCCCTCCCCATGGACAGAGCTGTCTCTATCACCTTCACTGTCATCATCCCTGTTCCTGAACCCCATGATCTATGAAACCGCCTTTACAAATTGATAAAGGGGTGCAAGGGAGAACTGTGGTAAGGCTAGCTAAAAATAATGACAATAATTAGCCACTGTCTTCCTGTTTACTTCTCTACAATTACCACTCTGGAGCCACATAGCCGGTGGTCATAAAGGTTCTTAGCTTTCTCCATAGATAACATCACCTTTTTAAAACCTAGGGGTAGTTTCTGAGGTATCTTCCAGGTCCTGCATTCCAGTGGAACAGCTGACCCACCCATACCAGCCGCCCATACAAGGAACTGACTCAACTGGTCTTGTGACTCCCACCCAAGAGCCTGGTCAGCAAAGAAGACAATTTCTACATCCTATGGTTCCGCCCAGAACCCAGCCAATTAGCAGACTTGATTGCCTACGCCAAACTGTCTTTAAAAACCCTGTCTCCCAAATTCTCAGAGACATGGATTTGAGAAATTTCTCCCATCTCCCTGTTTAGTGCTATGTGGAATTAAAAACTCTTTCTCTATCATAAACCCTGCTGTCTGTGTGTATTGGCTTCCTTTTGGGCAGCAGGCAAATGAACCAGGTTGGGCGGCAAAATCTACACCCTGGGAACCATGAGATGAAGTCAGCTACGAGGAAACTAAAGAAAAGACTTGGACCTTCTGAAAAAGAATAAATGCATTTTTTAAAAAAACTAAAAAAAAAAAAGAAAAGAAAGAATAAATGCTACGAAGTATAGAATGGAAAGTCAGAAGTGAAAAATATTTCCTCATGACACAATAGAAGGCCCCAATCCATAGGCCATCTTGAGGTCAAAATTTTATTTTTATCGTGCAGCAGAATCCTCTAATAAGGTCCTAAGGTCATCTCATTAGAATTTTCTTGTGGTAAGGTCGTCAACAACTTAGAGCCTCAGATCTATAAACTGTCAGCTCTTAAAGAAACTCCAATGCTTATATTGCCCAAACACCTCATTCTACAGGTGAGGAAATACAGTCTGAGAGGAAATTATCTCTCCATCCTCGAGGTGTGGCTGTACCATGTGTTGCCCGGGCCATAATTAGTAATGTGACCTCCAGGGATCAGGAGTCAAGGCTATAAAATCTAGCCACTTCTCCCCATGTGGAAATTGGTTTCCATTTCTAACCTGGGAGGATTCAGGTTCCCTTTTTAAAGAATGCCTCTGGATTCACCTTGCAGAAGCTGAGAAGTTTCCTGTGCTATCAAAGACTTCCTGGCTAGTTAATAGCAGAGGAAAGGCTAGCTCCGAGACAGCGGCTCTCAGCTCAGTGATGCTTAACTACTCCCGCTGCTTCACGCAGGAGTCGAGGTGGTCTGAAATAAGCTCATTGGTAAAAGGTTCTCCTCTATCATAGCGTCATGAAAGGCACTCGGCTGCCTTTCTCACCTGGCCAAAGAGTGCATACATACTGCAAGGCTTCAAGTCCCTCTAATAATTTCAATGTCATTTTATAGCCTTTCATCCCTGCTAGCCTGCCAGTCACCATTCAGTGACTGACTAGCTAGATTTCAGATTACAAATCAGCCCATTCCAAATTCCTCCTCATTCTTCTTTCTATCTTGCTCTTTAGCACCTCCTCTTTAATCTAGGGGAATAGAAAACAAAATTAAATTCCAGTTGGTTTCTTGGCAAACTATTTATTTGTCAAGCAAATAGTTGAAAGCGGTAAGCAACTAAAATTTGAACTGGCTATGTTGCTTGACCTGGAACATCCCAGTCTTACCTCCCAGGCAATCCCTGATGAGCATGTGGCCGGGATAATGTAAGGGAAGTGAAGAGCCATTTGCCTGGTGTGGCTTGGGAGGAATCTTGCAAGGGAGACCTGCTCTAAAACATAGCCCATCCCAGGCAGCTGTATCACTGCCTGCTAACTTAAGTATTTTTTAGGACTGAAGGAAATAAAAAATATTTTAACCCAAAATACGTTTCTTTGTCATATTTTGAGATGGCTGTAGGCAAACAGGAATATGCTGTAAGGCTGCCTATGTGGTGGCGGGGCTGGGGAGAGATTTGCACTTGTGGAGAATCTGTGTTACATGCAGCCAGGCCTTGCCTATTTGATCTGGGACAGGTCTGCAGAGTCTGGTACTCTTAAAGGTCTGAATAAAAACATTTCCGTGGGGGCTGTTACCCTGAGGCTGTTCTGTATAACAAGACCACCTTGCTAACCAGGCTTCCTTTCTCCTTCCCATACCCAGTCCAAAGAGAAAAGTCCTGTTTAGCCATCTTCTAAGCTCCTTTATTTCTTAAAGGAGGACCCTTGTACCTCCCTGGGGAGAGGATGGCAGAGCTTGTGCGACTCAGTTCTCAGGCTCAGTTCTCCCTGTTGGCATAATGAATTTTGGGGGAGTCCTGAGATTTTTGTTTTTCCTTTACATTTCCTTAGTGCTGGCCTGAAATTCCTGCTCTTGGAATATTTCATAAATTAGACACAGTTCACGGAGGACATGCTAGACACAATGCAGCAATTTCAGAACTTAGCTACAGCTACAGAAGGTCATAGCAATCTGAGCATACGTGGTGGTAGTGGCGGCTGGGGCTTAGAGGGGGATCTCTAAGTCCATTCTCAGTAGTACCTCTCAAGGGATTAATTCCACATGGTCCAGGACTAGGTGACTTGTGAAAGGCCCCAGCAGTCATCCAGAGTAAAGGAGATAAAGAACAGGAAAGGTCAGTGGATGAACCTGAGGGGGAATCTGAGCCCAAAGGGTTCTAAAGGTGCCTGAGGGACCCAATACCAGAGGATGGAGCAGTTCAGCATGGAGGCCTGGGCGAGGCAAGGCAGACACTATTGACAACATTCTCATTTGCTTACATCTGATCCTCGGGCTTTACTAAAATTTTGAATGGCTGTTAACTCCTGCCTAGAATTAAAATCGTGCACTGCGCTTC
>RJWJ010036489.1:0-16058 GCA_004363605.1 Indri indri | reverse complement strand
AGCCCAGGAGTTTGAGGTTGCTGTGAGCTAGGCTGAGGCCACGGCACTCGCCCCAGGCAAGACAGTGAGACTCTGTCTCAACAAAAAAAAAAACAAAAAAACAAAAAAAAATAAAAAATAAAAAATAAAAAAATAAAAAGATAGGACAGTACTGACCAAGTTGGGTTTATCCCAGGAATACAGGTGATTTAACATTAGAAAATATGTAAATATGATTTACCACAACAACAGATTATAAGGACAAAAATATTATCTTAATAGATACAGAAAAACATACAATAAAATTGATATCCATTTGTTAAGAGAAAAATCTTGCAAACCAGGAATAGAAAATAGCTTCCTTAATTTGGCAAAATCTATCTACCAAAAATCTACAATAAATATAATTCTTACTGGTGAAATATTGGAAACATTGCCTTTAAAAATCAGGAATAAGACATGGAAACCCCATTACCACTTTGATTAAACATGGTTGTCCTAGTCTACTAAGACAAGAAAAAGAAGAAAGGGTATATGGCAATTGGAAAGGAAGAAACAAAGCTGTTTCATTATTTGTAAATTATTTGATTGGCTACATTAGAAACCAAAAGATTCCATGGAAAATTATTATAATTAGTAATTTTGGCAATGTGGCTAGAAATAATTTCAATATATAAAAATCAATAGCATTTCCATAACTGGAAACAAATTCTTAGAAAATTCAAATTTTAAAGAAATACCTCTTACAATGACAAAAATTTAAAGCATTGAGAAGTAAATCTTAACAAAAGATGTATAGAATATTTATTGGGAATGTTTAAAACTTCATTGATGTACCTTAAGGAAGGTATAATTAAATGGAGCATGTTAATAGATAGAACATTCAATATCATTAGTATTCAATTCTCTCCAAATTGATCTATCAGTGCAATTCCAATAGAAATCCTATCAGAGTTTTTAAATTCTACATTGTCAATAATACACACACATACCTGCACACACACACACACACACAAAATATGTATATTAAGGCTAAAGGTTTGCCTTACCAGATATTAAGATGGTTTATAAAGCTATTCTAATTAAGACAGTGTCACATTTACACAGGAATAGACAAATTGTCCAAACTAGAACAGATTAGAGAGCCCAAGAACAGTCACATGAAAACTTGATATGTGGCTTGGCTGACATGGCAGAGCAGTGCAAACAGCATGGATTTAGTCATTAAATCATTCTGGAACTATCAATATTCTATATGGAAAAAAATGAAATTGGATTCCTACCTCATACCATTTATAATAATATTTTATAACAATATGTTTTAGATGGATTAAAGATTTAGGTAAAACTTAAAACTTTTAGAAGATACTATAGGAGATTCACAGCTTCCGTGGCTGCCTTAAAAAAGTAAACATTTAAAAATTTTAAAAAAGAAAATATAGGAGAAATTCTTTATGACAAAGGTTGGGGAGGAGGAAGGATTTCCTAAATGAAACGCAAAGTTTGCTAATTATAAAATAAAAGATTGATAAATAGAACTCCATTAAAATTAAAAATTTCTAGGCCAGGCACGGTGGCTCACGCCTGTAATCCTAGCACTCTGGGAGGCCGAGGCAGGAGGATTGTTTGAGCTCAGGAGTTCGAGACCAGCCTGAGCAAGACTGAGACCTCGTCTCTACTGAAAAAATAGAAAGAAATTAGCTGGACAACTAAAAATATATAGAAAAAAATTAACCAGGCATGGTGGCACATACCTGTAGTCCCAGCTACTTGGGATGCTGAGGCAGCAGGATTGCTTAAGCCCAGGAGTTTGAGGTTGCTGTGAGCTAGGATGATGCCATGGCACTTTACTCAGGGCAACGGAGTTGAGACTCTGTCTCAAAAAATAAATAAGTAAATAAAGTAATAAAATTACTTTTAAAAGGAAAGGAATGACAAAAACAAAATTCAGTGTGGCAAAGTTTCCTCTGGAGAAGATCAGGAAAAAGCATACAGATATCTCAGGAGTATTGATAATGTTCTACATCTTAAATTGAATAAAGCAGTCATGAGTGTTTATTTTGTTGTTATGCTTCATAGCATATATGCGTGTATGTATACATATATATATAATCTCACATGTATTCATTTGCATATCATAAAATTTTACAATAGCTTTTTAAAGAATGGCTAAGTAATAAATATGCCAAAACTAAAATGGCCACTGTGATCAATACACTTTGACATCCAGAGGGCCTCCATCCAGGTTGACAACAGTCTGCACTCATTGGGTATGTGAGTCTTTCAGCCAGTTACAAATCAACCTAACGATGCTGTCGACTAGTCTACATTTCTCAGCCACACACAAGGATATCAGGTTCCCTTGCTAAGTGCTCACAAACCATCTGTTTAATATTTCCTCCTAGACTTTGCCAGGGATCGATGTCAAGCACTTTGAGAAAGGTATTTTATCCATATGTGTTCTCAGGAAACACCAAATGTTAACAACCCAAACATAGAAGATAAGGATTCAGTACTCCCTAAACAATTCCACAAAGAAAGAGGGTGGGGGGAGCCTCTTCTATGCTTCAGTGCAATTGTCAGACTATAGATATTGATTTTTCCCCATTCAGTGTCTTAGAAAATAGACCAGAAAACACAACTGTTCATTGAGTTTGTCTTTGATAACTACGTTAAAGTCATTTCCCTGTGGCATTAAGACTAAATTAGAAGCACGGTTGTATTTATTTCCTAAATATTTTAAACACAGAGAGACATTTGTTTATTTCATTAACAGAAGCCATGGTCTCAGAAAAATTGCAACCCTTCCCTTTTTAAAAATTGAATTAAGTAATTTTTGAGTATAGCAGAAAATCCAAAGTTATTTGAAAATCAGGATTTAAAAAATTTTTCATACCAACTTTATTGAGGAATCATTTATATACCATAAGTTGCATCCATTGAAAGTATACAATTCAATGAGTTTTGACAGTTGTATATGCCCACAAATCATTGCCACAATCAAAATACATAACATTTCCATTATCCCCAAAAGATTCCTCTTTCTCCTTTACATTCCATCCCTCCTTCCATCCCCAGGTAAGACCACTGATCTGCTTGTTGTCTGTACATTAGTTTACATCATACAGTATACACTTCTTTGTGTCTGGGTTTTTTAATTGAGATTTTGAGATTCATCTATGTTGTTTATATCAGTAGTGAGTTTCTTTTTATTGCTAAGTAGTAGGATATTGCATGAATATGTCACTTTTTTTTTTAACCATTCGCCTGTTAATGGGCATTTCAGTCATTTCCAGTTTTTTACTATTGTGAAGAAAGCTGCTATGAGTATCCATACACAAATCATTGTGTGGACATATGTTTTCATTTTTCTTTGATTTTACTGTGTTTATGGTTCATCTTTTCCCATCCATTTACTTTCAACCGGTTTATGTCTTCATACTTAAAGTCTGTCTCTTATAGACAGCATGTAATTGGGTCTTGCTTTTTATCCCTTCTGATGATCTCTGGCTTTTATTTGGAATGTATAGTCCATTAACATTTACCATAAGTATTGATGTAGTTGGATTCAGGTCTACCATTTTATTTTTTGTCTGTCCTCTCTGTTTTTTGTTCACCTTTTTCCCTGCTTTCCTGCTTTCTTTTGACAGTCCCTGCTTCTGCCCCTTAGAAACACCCAAGCCTAAGGAAAAGAGATCCCAAAAAGGCTACTTACCCAGCCAAAATAATTGCTCTAGAAACTTTTTCTTTCCTAAATTATCTGTTTACTAAAGGCTGAAATACTACATTTGAAATTAGGTTGGGACCTATCTCAGAGCTAGGTGGTCCACTATGGTCTGAATGTTGTGTCCTCCAAAACTTCATATTTGAAAGATAGTATAGTAAGTATAACAAGATAGTATTAGGAGGTGGGGGCCATTAGGTGATGATTAGGTCATGAGGGAGGGCAGAGTCCCCATCAATGGGATTAGTGTCCTTATAAAAGAGTCTCAAGGGAGCTTGTTTGCCCCCTCTGCCATGTGAGGGCACAGTGAGAAGGTGCCATCTGTGGGCCCAGGAGGTGGGCCCTCACCAGGCATTGAATCTGCCAGTGCCTTGATCTTGGACTTCCCAGCCTCTAAAACTGTGAGAAGTAAATTTCTGCTGTTTATAAGACACTCAGTTTATGATATTTTGTTATAGCAGCCCAAACAGACTAAGACAGGGCCCGCAGTTCCCTAGTTTGTCAGTAATGATGTAAATTATCCATTATGAACCATTAGTATTTCATTCTTTAGTTAGCAGTCAAGTCTTTTTTCAACCCACCTTAAACTTTACTAGCTTGATGGGGGCAGATGGGTGGACAACCTCTAACAATAGAACTCCCTGGGTAGCTGACCAGGGCTGGGAAAGAGATATGTCCACTCCAAGCGGAGGGATCTCTGCTTAAGCTCTGCTCATGGAACTCCTAGATTCCTTCCCCAGTTTCCTCACTGCCCATCAGCACCACACAACAGGAAACCATGTATGATAGGGCCGGGCTGGGACATGTGGGCACCCCATACAAGCCGACAGTACACCTTCAAACAAAAATTTTTTAAATGCTAATTCAGTGATTGTTTATGAGCCAAGAGCGGAAAAGAAAAAGAGAAAAGAGCTCTCTCTCAGCTCTGTCCCCCGCAATCTTGCACACTTCCCAAGCAAAACTAAAGCCTTACAATAATGAAACCTACCCTTCTTCAAAGCAAGTGTAGGGACCCACCTGTTATTATACAGGTATGCTCATTTGGGGGTCTCATCCTTCACCCCAGAAACTTATTAGTTAGTCCTCACTTCCTCTTTTATTCTGCTCTGGCCTTCTTGCTATTCCTCCAGCACACCAAGCTCATTCCCACCTTAGGACCTTTGAACTTTCTCATCCCTTTATAAGGAACAATCTTCCCACAAATGTGTTCATGACTCGCTTCATTTTATTCAAGTCTCTGCTCAACCATCACCTTCTTAGAAAATGCTTCCCTGGCCAGTCAAGCTAAAAATTTACACACACACACACACACACACACACCCTTCCTGCTTTATTTTTCTTCACGGTATCTATCATTGTGTGCAATTTATTCTGTTTTGTTTGTTTATTGTCTCTTCTCCCACTAGAATGTAAGCCACGAAAGCAGTTAATTTGTCTTTTTTCTTGATGACACCAGCCAATGCCTAGCTCATAAAAGGTCCTAAATTAATAATTGCTTGAATGACAAATTAAACGAGTGAAAGAATGAATAAGTGAATGAGTGAATTACAACAGTTCCCTCCCTGAGAAGAGTTCTGGGATATAAATTTTGTCTATCTCATTACAGTTCTAGTAATGTTTTAACCCTCTTGTAGATAGGGACCCAGGAGAACAGTCACCACTAGGGCCATTCCTGCACTCGCCTCTCTGCACTGAGTCCACAACGGCCTCACCACCACCACTCCTGCCACCTCTTTTCAAGGGTCTTCTCCTTTACCCCAGGGGCCAAGCATCACCTCCACAAATGCCGCAAATGAGCTCAGAAAGACAAGCTGGACTTCCCCGATGTTGTGAGCTATTGGATATTATCCTCATGTGTTGATTTAAGGACAGTGATTGGATGATTCTCCATAGTCCTTCCTGAATAAGCTTTATCTGCTTTGATTACTTATCCTAGTTGTTAACATCCTATAGCTATCCTGTATTCAGAGAGTAGACAGCTGATTGTAAACTGACCCAGGCAGGCTAAAATACTGTGACTCCATAGTCTCTGTAGTGGTTCTTGACTGTTTGGAGGTCATAAAGCTCTTTAGAGAATCTAATAAAAGCTAGGGGCCTATCCCCTTTCTCCACCACACCAAATACATACATGCACATATGTATGAAATTGTATATAATTTCAGGGGGTTCCCAGAACCCCTGAAGCCCATCTATGACACCCAAAGACAGGCGACATCAATGCCATTTGGAGAGGAATATGTCCGGTCTAGAGGCCAGGGCTCTTGGGGACTGGGGAGGATGTGCAGAACTGGGCAGGAGAGTCTTTTCCTGGGCCTCTACTTCAGACATTATACGTCAAGAGAGAAATACAGCCCTTGTACATGCACATATGTGTGTTAAAGTCTACCATTTTAATTTTTTTAGTTTTTTTTTGCGGGGGGAGACAGAGTCTCGCTCTGTTGTCCGGGCTAGAGTGCGGTGGCATCAGCCTAGCTCACAGCAACCTCAAACTCCTGGGCTCAAGCAATCCTCCTGCCTCAGCCTCCCAGAGTGCTAGGATTACAGGCGTGAGCCACCGCTCCCGGCCAAAGTCTACCATTTTAAACACACTTCCATTTTAAGGTTCCTTCTGAGACAGTCTGCTTTAGGCATTACCTGACTTTCAATCGTTTAGCTTTCTTGGTTTTTCCCATTATTGTGTACCTTCCAGAAAAGCTCAGAGCTCAGTAAAAGATGTCACTGCTTGTGGCCACAGGGGGGCAGGATAAGTCCAAAAACAATGTGAACGCAGGCTGCACCTTGTGGGCTGCAGAGAACCAGGCCTTCCTCACTGATCTTAACCACCCAGACCCAGAGCCATAGCTTCGCTCCTGTATTTCATGCTGTCAGCGTGACTCATTCTCCCGGTGCACAGTGCTCTGCTCTCCAGCCAATGCAGGAGCTGCTCTTCACCATCTAAGAACTGAGAAGTTCCCCAGATCCCCAGGTTTAGCACATTTAGTTGCATTTGTGAGGAACAGTATGTACCAAGTGTTGGTGTTATGTATGGTAGTGGTGAGCAGAAAGCAGTGACCAAGGGAAGTGACTGGGGGAAAAAGTTTTTAAAAAGCAAAATACATTATTATCTATAAGAGCTCATCATTCTGTTAATGAGAGAGAAGGAAGAAAATGACAGTTGTTGGACTGACTGCATGCCATTCATAGATAATCATCTCACTCTTTAGTGCCTCACTATAACTAAGAAATAAGTTGTACTATCCCACTTTGCCCAAAATCACATAGTTAACAACTTTCAAGCCAGGAGTTAAACCCTTGTCTT
This sequence comes from Indri indri, assembly GCA_004363605.1. Lineage (NCBI taxonomy): Eukaryota > Metazoa > Chordata > Mammalia > Primates > Indriidae > Indri > Indri indri. The sequence goes on along the minus strand of RJWJ010036489.1, from coordinate 9,057 downwards.
TCCATTAAATCCCATCACCTTTCATAAACTCACAAAAAGAAGAAAATCCTTCAGAAGAAACAACTTAGCACATGTGATTAATATTGCCCGATGAAGCCCGCAGACACCCAGGGGGTGATAATTAAAGCCAGATAAGGGAGGATATAATTAAGCATAACTTCCTGGACACAGTCTTGAGTTGAATTCTGGGGGAGATGCAGGCCATGGATTGACAGAGTAATAAAAGCACTAAGGAAGGAAGGAAGTCATGTGGCAGGGAGACTAACTTAGCTGAAGCAGAAGAGTTACAGGAAAAAGTAATGAGAGCTGAGGAGGAGGGAGCAATTGTTCAACTCAACAGGCATTTGCTAAGCTTCAGCTCTATGTAGGGCACTAATAGGGAGGATATTGTAACTGGGAGTGGTACATAACAAGTATTGGAGGGGAAGAAATGAGTTTGCTAGGATAGCTAAGAGGCCACTGCCATAATCCAGGCACAAGGAAATGAATGCCTGGACCAGTGACAGAGAAAATGGAAAAGAAGTTCTCTCTCTGAAGTGTTCTGGTTTACATATTAGTCTCTAGTTTGGATAATGTGAGTTTGTCCCGAGAGGGTGCTCACTCCTTCCCGAGACTGCAAAACCGAAGGCCGAAGCTCGAAGCACAGCACCTCTGTGCAGGTTACATGAGAATGTTTTCAGAGGAAACAGCTCTGCTCTGTGGCTCTCCAAGAACGTGTATGTTAAGAAGTTAAAAAGAATATCGGAATGTTGACAGGGTGTCAGCAGGGAAGACTGGCTGCCTGACTGGCTGCCAGAACGCCCTAACGGCATGGCATTTTCCTTCATACGGGGGCTGTCCTTCAGACCTAGTTCTTTAGCTTTGCAGGATCAGGAAGTTGATTTTGTCAACACCTTCTCAGAGATACACTCACCTTCCGGAGTTCAAGAATGAAGGATAAGCCAGAACCACGACCACCATAATCACCAAGAGCGGAGACTTGACAAACATATCCCTGCCGGTGGGACACATCGGAAGTCAGCATGCCTTCTCTGAGCCATGCGTGGACGAGTACTGCTGGCGTGTGCCCATGTTGCTCCCCTTCTCTGTGCTTCATTTCTGGCTAGCCCTCTGCCCTTCCACTAAATATGACAACAGCATCATAAGGCTACAGCCAAACCTTGCGGTGGTCAATAAGCCATTCTCACTTCTTAAGGTAACTGTTTTTCACTGACCTCACCACTCTGTGTTTATTTTATGGTTTAATTGTCTGAGGAAACCCCTATTTTTCTTATTTCCAGATTCTTTTTCTTTTTTGGGAGACAGGTTCTTACTCTGTTGCCCAGGCTGTATTGCATTGGCTCCATCGTAGTTCACTGCAGCCTCAAACTCCTGGGCTTGAGCAAACCTCCCACCTCAGCCTCCCAAATAGCTGGGACTATAGGCATGTGCCCCTACACTTGGCTAACTTTTCTTTTTTTCTTTTCTTTTTTTTTTAAGACAGGGTCTCACTGTGTTGCCCAGGCTGGTCTCAAACTCCTGGCCTCAAGAAATCCTGCTGCCTCGGCCTCCTAAAGCACTGGGATTACAGGTGTGAGCCACCATGCTCAGCCTTATTTCCAGATTCTTAGTAGGAGATAACTTTGCCTTATGCCCTCACATTGTCCATGGTAAGAGTTTCTAATCTTCTGCCCTTTGCCTAGAGAGAAAAAAAGAAACACTTATTTCTCTTCTCCAAAATTCTGTCATTTGAACTGTGAGCAATTTTATCCTCTCCACTTTCTGAGCTCCCTTGCTCAATTCTTTAGTTCTATAACAGCCCCCTTATGCTTTAAGAACTGTTTCACCTCACTGAAGAGAAGCTTCTCAGTCATTTCCATACTTGTACTCAAGTCAAAGTCTAGGTTTCAGGCTCAGAAAAATTAAATTGCTCCTCGTTTTGCCTGTGACAAAATAAGATTCACATTAGCTGGGCACAGTAGCTCCCACCTGTGATCCTAGGTACCAGGAGGCTGAGGCAGAATGATCGCTTGAGCCTAGAAGTTGGAGGCTGCAGTGAGCTATGATCATGCCACTGTGGTCCAACCTGGGCAACTGGGCAACAGAGCAAGACCCTATCTCTAAAAAGGAAAAAAGATTCACTGGCAGTTACTTTATATATATCACGGTAGTACTCTAAAACATAATGTGGCAGATGAGAGTTTGAGGAGGAGTGGTCAAGATTAATGTTGCTTTATAAACTTCTTAAAGGCACAGAGTGTCATATATATCTGATGGAATGAATGAAATAACTAGTTAACTAATGAATCCTCATAACTATTCATGGAAGATAGTAGAGTTTTAATCATTCTGGCCATAGAGGAATGCATTAGGTGCCCCTTTTCAGCCACAGGATAAGTTGCTAAATATGACATGAAGTCATCCAAATCTCACCACACCTCCCCTGTGTTGGAACCAATGCATTGGACTGAAGCCCCTTTGTTCCCTGTGGAAAGTCTGCCACCTCTGCAGACTTGTCCTCAGGAATGTCGTTCTAGAAATAATCCAGCCTTCTCCCTGGAGTCCATGAGTCATACACAGAAGTTAATTCATTGGAGCAACTGGTTTTTCTTAGGCTCTTTGTAAAAGTATTTCAGAGAGTCCCTCATGATGAAGCAAAGAAAGTCGGGTTCCTCTCCAGTTTCTTTCCAGCTCTTGCCTCATTTCCTCTGTGCTTCCTCCACCACCTTATAATCGAACTTCCCTGCAGACACAGATCCCAACTGAGCTAGCATTGCCTGGAGCTGGAAGTACACCAGCAATGCCTTGTTACCCCATTCCTTTGGAGTTGGAATTAAATCACACTCCACCCAGAACATCTCCATCCTCTTTGCTGCTGACCACACTTGTGAGATCCACTGTGCCAATGACTAATGCTTCAGGCTAGCTTCTGTATCATAAGGTGGAGCCCAGGAATCCATCTTTCTTTTAGTTTTTTTTAATTCACTTTTTATAACAGAAGTAATAATTGAACACATTTTCACTGTAAGACAAGTGAAATTGAAGTCCCCCTTGTTAACTAAGTATTCGATTTGCATTGCCATACAATTTTTGGGTTGTTTTTATATTCTCAAATGTTCCAATAAAATTCAAACAGTATGGAAGTATGAATAGTAAAAAGGGAACATATCTCAGAACCCTGCTCCATTTCCACTCCTTATCCACTGTTAACGGTTGGATGGTAGCCTTCCAGACCTTTGTAAAATGCATTTACAAACAAATGTATGTACTTAGGCAGATAGTTTTATTTTTATATAAATGGGATCATATTATATCTGTTCTACAGCTTCCTTTGTTCACTTACCATCTTTTAGTCTTCCATGTCAGTACATTTAGCTTTACTTTGTTAACAGCTGCATAATACCCCATAGTTTGAGTGTGCCATAATGTAAACACTTCCCTACTGGTGGGCATTTGAATTGCTTCCTGTTTGGGATTTCGATTATTTGTTATTACAACAAATGCTGTACTAGACATCTTTACATATATCTCTTTGTATACTGTCCAAGAATGTCTCTCAGGCTAGATATCTAGAGATACAATTGATGGGTCAAAAGATGGGTGCATTTAATATTTTATATTTTTCAAAACTCGCAATTAAAGAATTATACAGGCCAGGTGTGATGGCTCACACCTGTAATCCCAGTACTTTGGGAGGCCAGGGTGGGAGGATCACATAAGCCCAGGAGTTCGAGACCAACCTGAGCAACACAGCAAGCCCCATCTCTACAAAAAAATAATAATAATAAAAATTAGCCAGTTGGGTGGCATGCACCTGTATTCCTAGCTACTTGGGAGGCTGAGGTAGAAGGAATGCTTGAGCCCAGGAGTTTGAGGTTACAGTGAACTGTGATGATGCCACTCACTGCAGCCTGGAAAACAGAGTGAGACCCTGTCTCAAAAACAAACAAACAAAAAAAAGAATTAGACAATTTAACCATTATTTCCCTTTCTTCTGCAGAGAGTTCTATCCTGGGAACTGACATTGACCTTCAAACTATAGACAATGATACTGTCAGCATGGAGATTTTCTTCAAAGCCTGGCTGCATAATAGTGGAACAGACCAAGAACATATCCATCTTCTTCTTCCTTCACGGTGTTTCAGCAACATTTCCAGAACCGGAGATAATCCAAGTATACAACCCCCGAAAGATATATGATATAGGCTATGATTGTCCTTGTCTGGGATTAGGACTCTAGATTGGTGAGTCATAAGAATCCAGAGTAGTTGAGGCTTAGGAATTGGATGAGGCTGTGCAGTATAAGCATGAGGTGTAAGAAGAAAAGTTCTAAAACATGACCAATTAGAAAGCTGAGCCTAATTAAGCCCAGCCACCCAAGGCCACTTAGTTTAGGGGTAAAGTCTTAGACACCTCCGTGATAGGGCATCAGCTACACTACATAAGAGCACAACGAACCATATATTTTTCTCAATATTCTCAGTGTTAATGTGGTAAACATTCTTGGCATTATAATTAGAGGTGTGCCAGTACCTCAGCAATATCACCAGAGCCCATGGTGAGAGGAAGCGAACCAAGATTAAACAGAGACCTTCTCACTAGGGAGGCAGCAAATTGAGGAAAATTAAAGCAACTGCAGAGACAGGCCATGTTCATGAAGCACTTCAGGCAATTATTGAAACCAAGAGATCAATCTAGTGTTCTGGGCATGCCAACTTGCATATTGTTCTGCGTGACAGTGATACTTCATTCCAGGTCCCACTAGGTGGTAGGAATAAGGCCATTTCTATTCTCTCCCCTTTGAAGGTTGGCTCACAACACAGAGTAGCAGGGCCTGCAGACGGGCCCATCAGTCTAATCAGCCACACTGAGCTTGGGAAAGCTGACTCCTTAGGGCCCAGCTCAAAAGGGCAAGGACAAAAGTGTGTCTTCTCCTTTGGGGGTGGGATTTTGTAGCCACCTTTCTCATTGAACAGAATATTGGTAGTAGCTAAAGAGATCACTGAGGGTTGAAGGCCGGATTGGACGTGGTGCTTACCAAAGCCCCTCTTCCACACAGCCCACTCTAGTTACTGCCTCCTCTCAGGGCTCTCTATTGGCCATTGGCAGTATATTTCCCTTTTCTTCAACTGTAATAGAACTCTTTATGACCATTGTTTTCTTCAGGACAACGAAAAGCCCTTTGGAGTGTCACTAGATAGGATTATGGTTTCCCAAGACCCTTTCTTTCTGGGGAATAGCCATCAGGTCTCTTCCCCTCCCCATTTCAACCCAGGGCCCAGGATGCCTTTGACAACTTAAGTTGGTTGTAAGCTGTCTTTCCTTTGTGTATAAAATCTTCTTCCCCACACCTTCTTTCCACCCACCCTTGTCCAAGGCTGATAGTACCCATTTCTCCCTGTTCCATCCTTTAGAATTCGCTTATCTATTTTCCCTTTTTAAGGTTGCTGGCAACTTTATGCAGAAGCTACTTTATAGCTAACATTATTGAACCCTCTCTCTGTGCCAAACTGTGAGTTAACTCTTTTCCTCACATTATCCCATTTTATCTTCGCACAACACCATGAGGTAGATACCGTTACCATATGTTGTTGAATCTAAGATTCTATCAGTTGTAAGGTATATCACTGTCTTATGTACACTAAGAAAGAAAACACTGCCAATTAAACATGACACAGCTCTTTCTTGTCACTTACAGGTATTATTTTATCCTCATTGAGAAAGCTCTTTTAGGTTAGAGTACTAAGTAAGGGCTAAGAGTATCTGCCCAATGGCAATTTTAAGACACATACAGAGATGTTAATATGCGAAAAAAAAATGTGTCTTAGAGTCAATTAAATACAACATTATCCCTGTTTTACAGATGAGAGAACTAAGATTTAGAGAAATTAAACGATTTCCTAGGACTTCACAGAAAATTAACAGCAGAGCCAGGATTTGAAGCCAGGCAACTCCAGGCTCCCTCTTAACCCTTAGGATCAGAAATCTACATTTTGTACATTTGACCACTCTCATCCCAGACTATGTTCACCAAACCCAGGCCTATCTGCCTCCAGACCCTGGGTCTTTATCTACTATACTAACCAGCCTCGTTCTGGGCAATTCTGAACAAAGGGGCTAGAGATTCACTTTTCTCATGAGGAGGGCTGGGGCCCTCAAAGGCCGGGAACTCCTGCAACCAGACTGTCTTGCACTGTTGCATGGCATTTGCCCATGGTGCTAATCGGAATTTCTCTGGCTTCCCTTCCCTCTTCCCAAGGCTTTCAGCACCAGGGTCAGAGCCAGAATGTTTATCTCCATCTGTAATCGTTTTTTGGAAATCTGCAGGTCTTCAGGGTGCATGGTAAAATTTAGATCCAGACTCCAGTCAGCTGTTCTGTTGGGAAAGTCTTCACTGAAATCCAGATACTCAGGAACAATTACAATGAGGTCTGGGGAAATTAGGCTTCCTCTAGGGAGGATGTGACCCACCTGAGATTTTAAGCAGCCTCAATAAAGATTATACTGTAGATATCCATTATTCTTAAAACTGATAAGCCACACATATGGATTTCTGGACCTGTGGCTCACTACAAAAAATGCAATAAAACAAAACAAAAGCCCTGAGTTCTCCTCCTATAGACTGTTTTGAGCAGTGCGCCTCAGATGTTCACTTTGAGTCCTCCTTACAAAGTTCTCCAACCCACACCACCTGTTTTTGGGGCTGCCTAGGGCCCTTCACCCCATCTCTAGGTGCTTCCCTTAGAAGGGCCTTCCTCTGAAAGAATGCACAATCAGCTACAGATGAGTGTCTTCTTGTTTGGTTTGGGGTCTGGCACCTCTGCACCTGGGCTCTGAATGGTGAGAAGCACACCTGGTTCTAGATTCAAGCCCTGCTAAAACAACTTTCCCAGCTTTGGAACATTCTGCTGAGGCTACAGTTTGGGCAGATCTCAGACCTGACTACAGTAAGAATCACATAAGGAACTTTTTAAAAATATCAGTGTCTGGGCTCCACCCTCAGAGATCCTGGTTTAATTGGTCTGGGGTAGGGCCCAGACATCAGTACTTTTTAGAAGTTCCCCAGGTAATTCTTACTGCCACCAGCATTGAGAACCTCAGCCAGATGAACACAGCTGTCTAGTCATAAAGCCTAGGGACCAGAAATGGAGAAGTCAGGCGCAGATGAAATGAGGGGAAGCTGGAGTCCCAGGCAAAGTCCCTCCTACTGACTTCCTGGGCCCCAGAACATGCCAGGGCAGCCAAGAGCAATCTCACCAAGAATTAATGTCTTGGTCTTAATCACTGGGCCCAGGAGGGCCAGCTGGATCTGGCCCATCTATCCTGCCACTCTGGCTTTTTTTCTGTTATTTCTACTTTTGTTTTTACCTCGTGTTGCAGTTAGGACAGTCATTTCAAAATCATTAACATCAACTATCCTTCTCACAAGTACTCAGCATTCCTATATTCACAAGTTTGTTATCAGTATGCAAGCCAGATATACATTTTATTGAAAAACTTTGTAATATCAAGGCTTCAAGCCTAGTGCAACAGAACACTGTCCACTGTGGCATGCGAAGGTACCTACTGGAGCAGGAGCTTAATGTAGCAGAGGATAATTCCTAGATGAATGGCTCTTACCTAGTCTGAGCCCTCCTCAGAACTGTTGTCTGATGCTGCAGTCATGCTCCAAGCCCCAGAAGGTCATTTACTCAGTTTCTTTGAGATATAAAAAAATAAACTATTTCAGGAACTTATTTCCCCCACCCCATGTCCCTAGAAGAACCCACAGAGAAACAGCAACAGTCACCTGACTGCCTGACTTCTGCTTTCCTGCTCTTCTTCATATGACCTACAGTCTTGCCAAAGCTTTGCCACAGGGAAGCAGCAGAGGCAAGATTTCCTTCTGTGATTGCCAAAGGGCCCCTGCATATTTTGGCATTAGCTGCCTTCTCCACAGAGGATGAATGTTCCTCTGACTGGATCACAAACCAGATCTCTCACTGTGAGACAACTGCTCAGCCAGCCCAAAAGTAAAACAAGTAAAAACCACATCAGACCCAGAAAATAAGTTAACTGTTGCATAGAGTGACAGAGATACTATAGGTTCCAGACCTGCTTTACCTTCCCAAACCAATCAAGCTTTCCTCTTTCCAGTCCCCTGCCTCCTTCCATCCCTTGCCTGCCTGATAGAGGTGGAACAGGTGGCAGATGTTGTCTCATAAAGGCATAGCCTGAGGTGACTTGTGACCCACAATCCTTCCTCCAATGCTGCTTTTTATTGTAGTGTGCCTGAAATGTGATCTCCAAGAGCGACTGCTCAGCCCCTCCCTTCTCCCTGGCACAGCTGACAGCACCTTGAGAATGGATGACCCCAAAGGAGACTTCAGCACACTCTACCAGATGGCTTCCCAGTCATCAGCCTCTCGTCACAAGCTCCAAGTGATCAAGTATGGTCCAAGGGAACCTCCCCAATCCATTCAAATGCTATTCTTACTGGTTCCATGGCTAGGAAGTCCAGAGATAGATAGTATCTCTAAGTGTCAGGCAAGCAACGATCAGTTCCAAAGTAGCAGTTACAGGTATGGTTTGAGGGTCAAGCTACTCAGCATACAGAGGCCAAATGAGCAGGTGGTAGAAGAGGTGCTGTAGTAGAACACTCTGAGGTCTGGGTGAGAATTGGAAATCTAGAAAGTCTCTGAACACAGAGAAAGATGAGATCAGTACAAAGGTGTTTATCCATTCACTAAATGTTTATTAAGTACCTACTATGTTTAAGCGTCAGGACAGAGATCCAAACTTTAAGGAATAAATGATACATAAGATCTACCCCTACCCCCTCCTATTTCTCTAAGTACTATTAATAGAACTCTTTCTTCCAGGGGAACCAATTCTAGAGTAGAATTAGCAACAATGGCAGAGGCCACTTTGCTTCCTAGTTCCTACCACAGTGCCTATGCACAGGTTCCTGAGCTTTGACAGTCTTTTGTGTGCTAGATACTATGCTAGACAGTAGCTATACAAAGGTGAAGAATTCACAGACCCTAATCTAAAAGCTTTCATAGTAGTGTGGACTTAAGCTAAATTTAAGTGGATCTG
>RJWJ010036488.1:0-16054 GCA_004363605.1 Indri indri | reverse complement strand
GTGCTGTGCACAGAGGCAGGAGGTAATTCGGTCCTAAAAAGCAAATCTGTTAATTAACTCATGCTCCCTCTGCTGGCTGACTCAGGGGAGAAAAGCGGCAAAGGGTAAAACATGAACAAACCATGTGAACTATACTGGTTGAATAATCTAAACAAATACCTTAAGTATACTAACATTACACAGAAACATCATCAGGAGAAAGACACAAATAGATTCTCTTCTAAAATCTATCAATGATCAAAAAATTCAAATACATTAGCTGTCAGGTGATACTCTGTTTCTTTTAATTCCAGCTGTGTGAAAAGCCACAATTTCACAGTTTTGCCCAAAGAAAATAAGGACTTTTAAATACGTTTTAAAAAATCAGCAACTCTATCCCTCTAGTAATATCACAATCTATCTACCTTTGTATCAACTACACCTACAACGGTTCTCTTACCATATGTATGTTTCTAGAAAGCAAGATACAAAACAAGCTTATGTAAATTAATTTGTGTTTATCTCATGCACAAGTAGACTCATCAATAATAAAGAGTATCTTTTGATCACTCTTTTGTAAGGCAAAGATCCTTCTGTAACAGACTCTGAAGAATGAGCCTCTTACTTGTCTTATTTCCAGTCCTGTTCTTAGAAGACCCTAAAAAGAACATTACTCAGAACCATATTTGTAAGCATTCATTACTGTATACTGAGCTTACTTAAAGTAGGGTATATCTGCATGTTAGATTTTTTTTTTTAAGTTGTTTTATGTTAACACTCCTAAGATCTAGAGACAAATTCCATGCTATATGCTTTAGGGAACATAGAGAGTGAGATTATGAGCCCAAATGCATTAATTCCTAAATCCTTTTATGAAGAAGATGGGGTCGAATCTTCTTATCTGTAATTTCCTGATGGGGAGACTAAAACCCAAAGTAGAAATTAGAGTCAAGAGTTAGGAAGGAAAGTGTCAGCAGACACTATCTCTTTGGAGACCCCATTCATTGTACCTTCCAGAATGCTTCTCTCATTATTCACTGAATTAAATAAACTGATAGCCAGACACATCCATGGATAAAGTTTTTGAAAGTGCACTGTGTTTGGTTAGCGCTTTATAACCCTCTGGTAATAAACGAAAGTATAGCCTTGACCTTGGCAAGCAAGACTCGCTTTATCCCCGCATTGGCTACATTACGGAGTTGGACTACAGTGAACTGGAAGCAAAGGGTAACTCTAACAAACCAAAAAAATTTCCTTGAAGCCGCTGAAAAGTTCTCGAACAACTTTTCTCATCTGGGGCACCAGTTTGAATATCCGCAGAGGTCTCAGGCACCGAAGAACCATGAGGAGTTGAGCTCCCGATTCAGCAGGCACATTCTGAGGCATCCAACAAAGAAATATCAAGCTCACCTAGAAGGAAAAAAATAATCTCTGGTATTTACGTAATTTATCTTCTACTATCTACAGTTTACGTGAGCCGACTGGCCACAACTTTTCATCTAGCATAGATTCCACGTGTTATGTGAGACAAGCACTCACCAGTGTGTTTGCAATCTGTTACTTTTAAGCAAGGAACTTAACCTAGATCTGTTAGAAGCCTCGAAGGAAAGTCATCACGTGTGTGCAGGAGTGAAATGGAGGCGCCCACGCTGTGTCTGTGCGTATACCTGTGCGTTCTGCTCCTTCTTTTTAAGTTACTGCACAGGAGGCTCTGCTGATGTCAATAGGACTGGAATTCCTTTTATTGAGGTCACTACTATTTCATTAATAATCTGCAGCATGCTACCTGTTAATGATCACAGTTCTCCATGTTGAGTCTGCAAAGACATTGATTTCATGCCTTCTTGGACACATAGAAGAAATAAAATTTCTTTTGAGTCCATTCCTATGCTTCCCTAATTTAGTTTACCTGAACAGTTGAATGGGCACTTGCTATAGCCAGGTATTCTGTGCACTGTAATGAGAAAGAGGTCCAACCGCAATCACTGTAGTTTGTGATTAACAGGAAGGGGCTCATTAATTAATAACATGATTTATATGAGGCAAACTTTTTTTAGTATAGCAGCCACAAGAATTATGGGATGCAAACTAGATTTTCTATTTTAGGCTTTATTAATGTACATCTCGTTGATACATACAATTGTGATTGGTGTATTTGAACAATATAACTGTCCTGAGATATTTATAATGCTTTTAATTTAGATTTTATATGTATGTCCCTTATTTGCATATCACAGACTACTCTATAGTCCATTTAGGAACTCAGGGCATTTAAACCTTTGCTACTCACATATCTCACTCTTGTACCAAGAAATGTGGGAGATTTTACAAAATCATTCCATTTTCCAGTTAGGAAATAACTAAAGACTTACCAGATATATAAATATGTCCATTACTCCACCAAAGTCCCTGATGACAGCAGTTGGAGTGAAAAATAAGCCATCTGCCATAATCTTCAGATTAAGCTCAATGCTCATGAATATCACAAACACGTACTCTGCAATCTGAAACGGGCAAGAGGCAATTTGGTCACAATGAAAAGAAAAATTGCAGGTCAGTATTTTACCCCTGAGCTGTGAGCTGAGATTTAAGCAGCAGTACCTGCAAAGTAGGTGCGTGCATGACTCTTCGGAAGGGGGATTCGAACATCATGGAAATGCAAGAGCAGATGGTTACGATGATCATGACCCAGTCCAGGTAAGTGACCAATCCCAGCAAATCACTGCCAAAGACCAAACAAAATTGAGAAACACAAACATTCCAGGAAAGGCTGCTAAGAGTCAGGTGATGGTCTCTGTGACTCTATTAACATGATGGCTATTTTTTTTATAAGTCCTCAATCTTCTATTTCATAGCACTATATAGCAAAAAAATAAAAGAGAATTTTCATATTTTTATGCAGCATAAAATAGTACATGAAAACTTCAAATGTGCATGGAAAATGGAGTTAGTAATGCTTACTATAGTTGATGGTACTTTGTATTTTTCACAGCTCCTGTGACAGGGTCTGTTTTAGATCTGTAAGAGACAGCGCACATAGGAAATTCTGCAACACAGCAAGTATATTATAACTTGGCAGCATAGTATTTACAAACATTTATTCTACCTATAATCTTTTTTATGTCCTTTATAACATGTCCATTATAAAAATATGTTAACTATACATGACTTTGGAAGGCAGAGAACATTAGATGAAAGAAAAACCCAAAGACTTTTTAGTTGATACTTACGAAAGTAAAGTTTTACAATTTTCAACATATTTCATCTTAGAATTTGTGACTCCATTCACAATTTCCTGACATGAGTATCACAAAGTTAAATTTTGACTTTCACTTAGAAGCACTCATTTAAAATGCTTGCCTTACTAGTTCAAGGATGTTCTTCAAAATAATTTAATAAAATACTCCATAAATTAAACAGAGTTATTCACCCTGCATTTAGCTGTGATCTTGTGGAATAATTTATATAGAATTTCTTAGGAGGGGGATTTTTAATTTTTGCTTTCAGGAAGCCTGTGAACAATCATCAGTGAGGCCGCTGAAGCTCTTTGTGTTTGCGTCCCCAATTACAGCCAAGTCTTCATCAGTCGCATTCAACATCAGCTGTGTTGCTGACAAAGGGAGAATTACATCACACTAAATGAAGTGGAGAATTGACAATTAGATGTTAACTTGTAGGCAGCCAACAGGATAATTTGAGATGAAAATCCCACTTTGGGAACAGATCAAATCAACTTATAAACTTCCATCTTCTTTTTTTTTTAATTTTTGAAAACTCAGGGAGGATTTTAATGATTATTACTCAGGTGCTTTAAATTGTGAAGGTCTTTTTCTAAAACAGCAGAAAGAACAACATGCTGACAATCAGGAGAAAGCCATGTACTAGCTGGGTACCTGAGCAAAGCCCTAACCTCTGAAGACTTAAATATCCTGCTCTGTTGAAGGAGAGGGGACACAAATGATACCAACTGGTCCCTGAGGTCTTTCCATCCCTGACAAGTCATGATAGTGTGTATGAGTTTCCTAGAGCTGCTGTAACAAGGCATCACAGACTGGGTGGCTTAAGCAACAGAAATTTATTTCCTTATCATTCTGGGGGCTGCAGGTCCAAGATCAAGATGTCAGTAGCGCTGGTTCCTTCTGAGAGCAGTGAGGGAAGGATCTGCTCCAGGCCTCTCCCTCTGACTTGCAGATGCCCATATTCCCCCTACATGTCTTTACATGGTCTTCTCTCTGTATACGTCTATGTCCATATTTCTTACAAGGAAACCAATCTTATTGGATTAGGGCCCACCCTAATGACCTCATTTTAATTTAATTACCTCTATAAAGTTCCTATCTCCAAATACAGTCACATTCTGAGGTTCTGGGGGTTAGCACTTCAACATATGGATTTTTGAGGGGAATGATTCAGCCCATAACTGATAGTGATCATCATGTGCTACTGAGTAATAACAAAGGAATCAATTTACTTAAAATGGTGGCATTGGGAAGGCCCAACTACATAATGGAAAGATGGAGAGTTTTCACATTTCCTCTAGGCTCACTCTCTTCAGGATATTAAAGTGACCCTTGACAAAAATTCATTTCATCCATTGGTTGCCTGTGAAACTTGGCTTGGGACTCCATAAATACAGTGTCCTCGAGGCTCACCCTACTGATAGCTTCTTACACATTTCTTCCATGTTGGTAGGGAACAGACAAACTCAGGGACACTGACTTTTCTTTTTATGAGAGGTAGTAATGGAAGCCCTTGTCAACTTTCTTTCTTCTTTGCCTTATTCTCAAAGAAATCAACTGGAGTATTTTGAACACAAAGAAAATACAAGTCTGATAGAAGATATGGCGAATGACCTTCACCGCTTCACTTAAACTCCTTTTGTTTCAGTATTTCCCAAATAAAATATGGAATTAATAAAACTGATATAAACCTATTAGGCGATTGTTAAAATGCACAAATAAAAGTGGCTAAGCACTTTACCAATGGGAGTTTTCTATAAATGTTAACTACTTGCGACCTCTGTTTTCCACCTGGTCGAGCGCTCAGCAAAGAGGAGCAGCATGATTAATTAGCCCACAGTTTATTTTGTGACCCCGTTAGGATTACATGTTCCTTCTCCTGCATGTGACAACCACCCCACTGCTGTGTGCACGGCTCAGGCCAAACACCTGGCTGAAACGAAGCGTACTCACGCGTTGAAGCGCGCGCGGACCACCACCCGGCAAAAGTTTCTGAACCTGTGCTCCCGCCCGACGATGAACAGTGGCTTGTCAAAGTACGGGTGGTTCTCCCTCAGTTCCTCTTCTTGCACTTTCCTTGAGGGGAAATTGATGGGACAGTGAGGCTAAGGGAAATTTTGCCATTCCAAAACGAGAGCCCGGGAGCACGGCAGCAGCCTGTACCTTTTCATTTCCGCTTGCTCCTTTTTTTCCTGAATCATCTTGATCTCACTGTCTTCTCTCTGTGCATTTCTGTACCTCACTGTATTGGAATGCTAGGAATAAATGAAGAGGCGGCATATTAAAATGGGAGATTTTTTTTTGAAGGCCAACATACATTACCATTTAAAAAGTTGACATCAATATCTTTATCTTATATATATGTTTTTAATGGCCACAGTCTTCTTAGCAAGGGTATTTTTTCCTCTGAAAAGTCAGTCATTCAGCACATGTTGATTGAGATCCTATCATGTGCCAGGCACTGTTCTGGTGCCGAGGATATGGCAAGAGAGACACAAACAAAAACAAAATCCCTGTTCTCATGGGACTGATGTTCTAGTCAGGAGGAGACAGATAAAAAAATAAATCAAAATAAATAAGTGTGTCAGAGGATGCTTAGTTCTCTGACAAAAGAACAAAGCAGTGAGAGGCATAGAGAGCACTAGAAGACTATGATTTTAAATAAACAGGTCAGGGTAGACCTTGATATGAAGGTGCTATTTGGGCGAAGACTAGAAGGAGAGGAGAGTGTAAGCCGCCGGAGAGCTGCAGAAATGTGTTTTTGCGGAGGTGGGAGCAGGCCCGGCATGTCTACAGGGAATAGCCAGGATGCCAGTGTGGTGGAGAAAGGAGAGCAAGGACAGAGCCTGAGGGAGGTGGGGTGACAGACTGTGCAGGGCCGTGGCAGTCCCTATGTGGACCCTGTGGGAGGCGGGGAGCCATTGTTCGAACAACTCAATAGATTTTGCAGAAAGAATTCCTTAGATTTAATTATCTGTATCTTCTATTGTTTGGAAGAAGTGAAAAAGTTGAAATTCTTTAATTTAAAGGTCTCCTTTACGGGAGAAAAGACATTATAAGGCTATCTTGTGAAATGATCAGAACCCCACGCCATTTTGCTTTGGACAAGATTGGGGGTGGATTTTGTCATACTTCCATAAGAAAAATGTAATAAGTCTTTGAAGAAGAAGTAAGCTTCTGGAATTGAGACTATTCAAACAGGGTCTTTGTTGTGTATATTTATGCACATATTATCAAAGCCATGTTCTAATTTGATTCTTAAGTAGACTGTACATTTCTATTGAATCACACTGAAGGAAAGCACTTCGAATGAGTGATGCCTCTGTGAATTTCTGCTTGAAAATTTTCTCCATGCAATAAAACTGACTCTGGCATTATAAGTGCACAGGCCATGTGTTAGATCTGATCACAATTTCATGTCCACAATATGGTAGCCAATCAGTTAGAGCTGTGGATATTAAGAATTGTGGTGGTAACAGCTGTGCACCCAATAGAACCACGTCAATCAGGTAATGGTGATATTAGGTGTTCTCATCACCAACTTCTTCTAGTTATTGATTCCACCTGGAACACTTAGCCGACACAATCTACTCGGACTAAAATAGCAGTTGCTACAGATTGAAAGCAGGTGGAATATGTCCAGCCCTCCAAGGACTCTTAAGTAATAAGAGGTAAGTGGTGAAAAATACAAAACCAAAATAACTCTAAGGCTTTGCTAACTTTCTCTTGCTGGCCCTCCTTTCTCAAGCACTGTCCTTGGCTCTGAACATTCATCGGCTTTCTTAGCCAACTTAACCAGATTCGACTCAAGACTCATATTTCATTCGGGGGTTGACTAATACGTACTTTCCAACTCCTTCATTGTGATCGTAGCATGGTGTGGCTGCTGGTTAGTCCAACCCTTGGCTTCTCTGGATTTTTGAGTGGCTTGATCCTTCGTTTCATTTGGGTCTCTGGGGTCTACACTAACCATCATCTCTAAAATTCCCTGCCCCCAAACCTCCATCTTTGATCTCTTTACACTATTTTACTTTACATTGCAAAGCAATGAAGAGAGGATGGAAAATAAAAGAACCCACTCCCGGAAATTCCATTGTATGTTTATTTGCTCATCCAAGTCTGTCTCCTTCACTAGAATCTAAGCTCCAGGAGGGCAGCAAGTCTGTCTTGTTTTACCACTACCCCTCCTCACTCAGAACAGGCCCCGGCACATGTTACATACTTGATAGATATTGATAAAGCCAGTGAATAAATACATGAATGACCCAGAATCTGAAAGCAAAGAAATTCTTGGAAAACACAACATAGTCTTTGACAGAAAAATTCTTCTAGAAACAAAATTTTATTTCCTAGTATGTAAAGCCCTGAAATTATAGACATTGGATCTAGATTCTAGAATATTTGGTACTTAGTAAATATTCAAAGTTAATGATACAAGTTATTAACATAAAATGCCTTCACTGTTTTTAATTTCAAGTCAATGCAATTGATATGTCACTTTTGTGTTACTGTTTTAGCTAAGACATATGCTTTGTGTGGGATGACTTGATTTTTCTGCAGTTAACAGTTACTTTTTGGTACTTGGCCATATAATTTGTTTCCTGATTCTCTCTGGCATGAAGTCTTAAGGAGACTTGGGAATTTGACAGAAAGACCCAGGCACTGGAATTGCCTAAGCAGTCATTTAAATACATTTTCATAATCATATTCCCCAAATCCAAAGCACTGCTTAGAACTTACATCTTGAGTCAAAGTTTCAAGAGATTTCCCTCTGCTGATCCTCTGGCTGTTAGATCCATGTCTTAGTGACCTAAAACAACCACAATCACTCGTCAATACATCTCAAGATCAAATTTGATTTTTAAGCACCATGACAAAAACAAAATAAAACAATTTTTCTGATACACCACAAATGCCTATTATTTCTTTTTATAGCAAAAGCTTATAGTGTATCCGAATGTCTTTGGTCCTCTCTAACAAAATTCAGAATTTTTCCTTCTGATCTTAAAAGTGAGGATTTGACTATCACTAAGGAAAAGGTTTTTGAAGTGAAGATCTTTGAATCCGATTGTGAGTTTCATCATCCATACGAACAGCAGATAGAAGTCAGGCCCTCCCTGGCGCCTGTCTGCCAACTGGGCCTAAGGGTGTTGGCTGTGTACAGTACAGTGAGCATTTCCTGTAAAACTCCTCTCCTGAGTGTCTCTGAAGCTCTGTCTTGCCAAAGTACTTACCTGCGCTCTTGGCGGATGTGATGCTGGACGCTGAGGATGGACCTTTCCTTTGCTGGCTGCCCCTCGAACGATCCACTCAGCATGCGCTGTCGAGTGCAAGCTCTAGAAAAAAAGAGCCCTAGATAAATGCTTGGTTTATACATCTGGGATGAATAATACATAAATGCTCATTACTCTTATTATTTTAAGGAAACACCAATGATAAGGCAAGACAGCAACTACAAAGGAAAATGAACTTCAGGCTCTTTGTCACGAACGCTTACAGAGCAGAAGAGTCACTGCTACTAAGAGGTGCTGCAAAATAATCAGAAAGCTCCTCCCCACCCGCCTCCCCCCCACCCGACTTAAAAATATGGTAGCGCTTCTGTGAAGATTCTGTAAGCAGTAGGGCCAGCCTTTTCAGGCAGTCATGGTGTTGGTTTTGAATTTAAACAGGTTTCTAATTAAATCCCATAAGGATAGATTTGTTCACCTAGGCCTCTGGAATGATGAAATATATGTTTCAAGGAGATTTTGCAGAACTTTAGGGAAATAGGAAAGCATAAAGTTTAGAGGCAAAATGAGTTGTAAATAGAAGTGACTAAGGCTGAAATCATGCACAAAAATGTGAACGTACTTAACACTACTGAACAGTACATTTAGAAATGGTTTAGATGGTAAATGCTATGTTATGTGTGTATATGTATTTTTTCCTCACAATTTTAAAAAAGGCATAATACAGCTTTTGGAATTATTACTTAGAGAAACCAGTTACCACTTTCTTCGTATTCACTACATCATGAAGACTCTTTAAAACATGTTCTCTTTAGACCATAACTGGGATTGTGTTAATTTCAGATTTGCTAATGAGTGAAGACAATTGGGTAACCCAACACCTGTGGTGTGAATGATTTTGGTGAGAAAACAAAATTTCTTTTTCAGAAAGCTTTCTCCGGCTGGGAATGACAGAAATTCCCTTGAGAATTATTTTCAAGTAGAAGGAAAACAATACAGAGGGTTAAAAGAACTATGTGCCAGAAGTTACACTGTCACTAACTGGTTGGGTGACTTTTGGGCTCAGTTTCCTTATTGGTAAAATGAGGAGAAAGACTTGCTTTTGAGGATAACTTGTAGACTAAAGATGTGATGATTTTACAATATGCAAATCTTATGATGCCGTATTTGTTCAACATCTGAGTACAGATACTTTTGCCACTGTTTCACATAACGCTTTCTCATTTACATTTCTTAAAATGCATTTCTAGAATAGCTTTGAATTACATTATTACTGTCTGTCTCAGAGATAAGAACTTCAAGAAAAGGATCTGTATCTGCTTAGTGTACTTAAAATAGCACCTCTTATAATACTATGAATATGTTTAAGCACTTAAAAATGCTTTTGATGTGGATGAAGATAATTATGGTGAGTATGAAAAATCATACAAATTCAATGACTGTAAATGCATTATTGGAAATAAAGCCCTAATAATCACTATTCTTAGTTTAATAAGCAGCATGAAACGACTTTTCTACAGACACATAAATTCATCTAAAGAAAACATGGAAAAACCTAACTACATTATACAAAGGGACCGGTGGCCACACACGGTTCCCGGTAAATGAGGGAGGACCTTGCACAATCTGGGCGACGAGAAAGGTGCCTAAGGAAAGCGATGGGAGGGAAGTGTCATAATACTTTGGCCCTGAGGACACCTGGACATCGAAACAGGAATAGAAGGAGTGTCATACTAGAATGTTTCTGCATAAATAAAACAGCCATTGTCACATTCTTTGGTCATGTAAAATATTTTGGAAAATAATAGTGTTGGTAGAAAGTTATTAACTCAGTTGGACACAATTAGATTTACTAAGAGCTTACATAAACTCTAATCCAGTGTGCCCAGGTTCACACAAAAGCAGGGTAAAAGTTTGCTTTATTATTTTTTAAAGGAAACACAATGTTATCATATAAAAGCATATTAGAGTAATGCAAACCACAAACTACCAATGTTGTAACATGCACAATATAATTACAGCTGTGATATAAATGGGTTCTGATAAGTAATACCAAGTGAGAAATGAATACTTCATCTATATGGAAGCACAGAAAAATGACTCGTTTTATACTCCATGTTCCTGTAGCATGTTATTAACCAAGCTTTTTAATGCTCACGGCATTTCTTATCATTAGTTATCCTCCTTACTAGACTGTGGGTTCTTTAGGGATCACTTTGTCACTCGTCCTCACATTCCTAGAAGTTCAGTTCCTGCCCCTCCTGCCAGCTGATGGACAGAATGAATAAGAAACAAGGTGGGGGTGGGGCATGGAAGAGAGTAGGGGCGGGTGACGATCCCGTGTGGGCCCAGTGCATCCCCAACTCGCTAGTCTCACAGTTCAAAGCAGCGCAGTAGGTTTGCAGTTTCATGCCCAGCAGTGCAGCTGTGGATAGAAAGTTCTGCCTTTGTCTGGAAGCCTCACACAGAAGATCAGGTGAGAAAACACCAGGTTTAGAACCACACACTTCTGACTTCAGCTCTTACAAGCTGTGGGACCTTAGGCAGGTGACATGCATTCTCTGAGCCTGCATTTCCCACGTGTAAAGTGTAGAGAACAACAATGCCTTTCCTGCTGATTTCATAGGGAATTGGAAGAAGCAAAGATGATTATGAGTGTGAAAGTACTTTGGAAGCACTGACACTTTATTTAAATTTTAGTTGCCATTACTTCCTGTGCTATCTTGTCCCATGTCATGGTTGATGTTAAAACATTCTACAGTGTTGGGGACTGCACGGCAAGTGTGGCAGAGGGTCATGATGGAAGGTCAGTCTTTTCTCTTCTGACTCTGATCAACACTGACATCTATTGTGAACTGGTGCCACAGCCTCTGACCTGGTCTCCATGCACCCACGCGCAATAAGTGTATTGTCTTATTATTGCAAGCCAAGTGTTTTCTGAGATGAGCATCCACAATGTTGTCCTGGTAGACAGGTTTCTAAGTCTGGCCCCAATGATCCACACCTCCTGGTTCTCACGCCCTTGGGTGATCCCCTCACCTTGACTGTGGGCAGGACTTAGTGACTTCCTACTAAGGAACAGAAGGCACAAGTGATGGGATAGGTTTACAAAACACTCTGACTTCTGTCTTCCCAGCACTCTCTCTTTCTCTCTCTTGCTGACACCCTCTTGCCCTCTCGCTTACTTGCTCTGTTGGAAGCAAGCTGCCCTGTCTTGTGGTCCTCCATGGAGAGATCCAAAGTTAAGGGATTGAGGGCAGCTTCCAGCTAACCACTTGGGGGGAACTGAGGCCTTCGTCTAACAGCCCACAAGGAGCTGAAGCCTACTAATAACCACGTGATCTAGGAAGGGGCTTCTTGCCATTCAAGTCCAAATGCACGCAGCTCTGAGAAAGACCCAAAGCTAGAGATGCAGCTCAGCTATGCTCAGATTCCTGGCTAAAACTGTGAGATAAAAAATGTGTTGTTTAAGTCATTTAAGCTTTGGAGTACTTTGTTATGCAGCAATAGATAAGTAATGCAGTTATTATCTCTGCCTTAACCCTTCACCTTCCTATAGCTCTTGAGAAAAAGATGAAGTCTAAAGCCCAGAGTGGCTTGCAAAGCCCTGTTTGGTCTCCCTCTAATCTCCCTGTCCAGTGTCATCTTTTACCAGAAGGGACCTCATTCTCTCCGTGCCACTCTCTTTGGTTTTTCTGTTCCTCACATACACCAAGTTCCAAAGAGCTCTAAGAGAGCAGGGGTTGTCTTTAAAGCTGTTCATGATTATTTCCCCAGTTCTTGTACACAGTAGGCACTCAATAAACATTTGTCGAATGAATGAACCTTGACATTCTGTAAAGACCAAATATTTTAATTCCTTTCTTGATCATTCATGCTTAAGAAGCATGAAGATAATCACAAACAAAACAGCAGGTGTTTAAAATATGCTTTTTAATGGGGGAGTTAAATAATTTTAATTTTATCTCAAGTCAGAACACTATGCCACTCAAGAATGATGCTCTGCGTACCTGTAATAGATGAGACTCTGAGACAGCAATGAAAAAAAATCAGACATTTCTTCTTGCAACTAGAAAATTTATCCATCTTTATCTGTGTTGTATGTGAAAGCTATTAAGGAAGCCTGAAAGCCAGTGCGGAGCAGAGCAGACTCTTAACAGCTGCACTTATTTCAGTTTCTTAACCTGGAGCTCTGATCTGTCACTGGGAACATGGTCTCCATACATCTTGTCTTACAGGGATCTAGTTGCAAGCTGAAACAGTGGATGACTAAGGAGTTTGAGACTTTTAATATTTTATATAAAAAAAATGAGATGCACACATCATTAAAATTACTCAGCTGGTAACAGACTTACCCAGAAGGAGAAGTACTTGAATGTTCAACTAAGTTATATTTTGCCACTTTAAATTTTTCATTAGGATTGAGATGCCTTTGGTCTCACATAAGGATAAAAGAAGATGTTTTCAGGAAGAAAATGTTCACTTATTTGCTGTCCAGAGAAAAAACAGCTTTGCTCTAATGGTATTGAAAAAACACACTGTGATCTTCAGGAACGGGTCTCACTTTTCTCAGGGGAAAGATTGTGATTGTGTAGTGTCACCGTATCAAGGTCTTTCACATCTTCCCTGTATCTCTTAATAATGGCAAGTACTAGAAGGCCAGTTTCTTAGAAACTCCATCTACTGGCTTAATATTAAAAACAAATTGGTCTGCCTACTTGGCTTCTAGAACTGGGAGGCACAAGGCTTCAAGTGTCTGGTGAGAAATAATGAAGTCTTTTGTCTTGTCGGGGTGAGGAAATTCTCCATTATGCAGGCATATGTAATCCCTTTATTCCTGTTCCCTGGAGGAGAATTACAGTGAGGCATTTTCCTTTTCCCAGTTGGGGTTAATGCTATGCCCTCTCTACCTTTGAAAGAAAAACAAGATGAGGACCCCTGAGGATGATTCAAATGTGGGAATATTCTTCAGCAAACACACATTCCCAGTTGCAAAAATATTACCCCTGGTTTCTTGCCAAGCCTTTGAAAAAAAACATATGAAAGATTGATTCTTTTTTTTTTTTTTCCTGCATTGCCTTTGTGCTGTGGAATTTCAATTGCCCCTTATGTGATAGCCATATATATATAATCTCTTATGGAGGCTGGGGGAAGAGAATCATGTGTTGAAATTGTCTCTATTTTTCTTGACACTTCTCCATCTAAAATATTTTAAAATTGGCCCAAAGATTATGGTTATAAGAGAGATCTTTGGAGCTTTATTAGCCTTTAAACACCGCTAGTTGTTTATAGACACAGTAGCAGGGGGTCCCGGGTTCCTTTCTTCTTTGTCTCCATGTCTTCTTTCTTAATGTCCCAGAACAGGGGTGTGGGAAAAGCCTGCACATTCTATAATGAAAGAGAGAGGCCTAGCAGTCTTCAAATTATTTTCGCTCATTATAGAAAAGTTAGATTACACGATACCATCTGGTATTAAATGTAATTACCATCTAAAGGAACTGCGATGGAACTTTGCAGAGCATTACATTTGTGGGATTTTACTCAAATCTTGAGTGCCACAAGGTAATACATTTTAAAGTATTATCAGAGGTCGGTTAATGTAATGTAATCACATTAGCAGACAACAGGAAAATAGTCCTTTAATGGTAATTATGTAAAACTACGACTGTATAACTGTGTAAGAGAATAGATAATGAGTATTTCCTGGAAATGGCTCCTACCTGACTCCAAGAGAGTGACAATGTGATCAGCCCAAGTAGACACAACAGCGGATGCTAATGGGTGAGCTCCTTGGTAATGGCCTCTTGCTGAGATGAGGAAAAAAGCTGCATTTACTACTGCTTTGTGAGTCAGCTCTGTCCTGAGTAAATGGAGCTGGCTCTTTAATAGCAACGGCAGATTAGTTCTTCCTAATCTTGTGTTATTCATAAAAATGTTGTCATATACAGCTGTGGGTGTATACGAATACATGGGTGACCAGAACCTCATTGTAGGTAGAAAATAAAATAAAAGAAACCTTGAAAGTCTTTATCTTATGCACATACTATAAACAAAAAAGAAAATTAACTCATGAGAAATCCATGCCTTGAGCGTATCTATTAAAATTCAGCAAATAAGGTGTCTGCAACCCTACATCATTCATTGGGGTTTAAATTTAGTAACCCAACTACTGATTCAGAAACATGTAATTACGATGCAAAGATCAAACTTTTTATTATAATACAAGTGAAATTTTGCAAATGTTGCAGAAACTGTACTAACCAATTTTTCTACAGATAAATATTTTATTGTCCTATATTATTACTTTACACTCCAATGGTGCAATAGCAAAGGAGAGATCTCATTAAAGTATCTTCCCCTCTCCATAGTTTTGCCTTTCCCAGAATGTCATACAGTATGGAGCCTTTTCAGATCAACTTCCTTCACTTAGTAAAGTGCATTCACGTTTCCCCCATGGCTTTTCATGTCTTGATGTCTCATTTCTTTTTCATCCACTGTCTGGATGTACCACAGTTTATTCATCCATTCTCCTGCTGAAGGACATCTTGGTTGCTTCCAAGGTCTGGCAGTTATGAATAAAGCTACTATAAACATCTGTGCATGTCTTTGGAGTCATATATCTACATATTTCTGTGCATGTAGATGTCTGTGGAGACAGTAAAAAGATGGGTGGTTGCCAGGGGTTGGGGGGGAGGGAGGCATGAATGCGCAGAGCACAGAGGAGTTTTAGGGCCATGATGCTACGCTGTGTGATGCTATAATGGAGGATACATGTCGTTCATTACATATTTGCCCAAACCCATAGAATGTACAACACCAAGAGTGAAATCTAATACAAACTAGGGACTTCGGGTGATAGTGATGTGTCAATGTAAGTTCATCAGTTGTAACAAATGCACCACTCCGGTGGGGAATGTTGATAGGTGGGGAGGCTGAGCTTGTGTGGGGGCAGTATATGGGTATATGGGGACTCTCTGTACCTCTGTTTAATTTTGCTGTGAACCTAAAACTGCTCATAAAAATAAAGTCTATTAAAAAAAAAATCTTCCCACGCCTGTTTGGAAAAATTCAATAGCAGCCCTCCTAATCCATAGCACTATTGAAATCACTATGGGGTTTATCTAAAAATAATCTATAAATCATATACTATCTTAATAAAATATAAGATATTTTCATTACCACAAATAATGTATTATCTAGGAAAACATGTTTAGAATACATTATTTTAGTTCAATTTAGTTACATTTGCCACTTTAAAATTTTTACTATATTTTGTACAAATGCATACACCTACAGATCTTATCTCCTTTGTTTATAGTTCTCTGAATGCACTTAATTTTCATCTATACTCAGTTTCCTTATCCCCAAATAGTCTTTCAACTAATCTACAAGAGCATTTAAGTGTCAGGAGAAACTTAAGAAAAAAACAACAACTAGGCAGCCTTAATAGAATCATAAATATGCATATTTATGACATTAATTTTCAATACTCTGTTTTCTTAAAACCTGGGGTTATTTTTGCCAAATGTTGGTAATCAAAAATTGCTGCTTTCTCAGGAGGTCGACCCAAACCTGAGCCTCAAGGATGTCTGTCCTCCTCCCTCTGGT
>RJWJ010036487.1:0-16057 GCA_004363605.1 Indri indri | reverse complement strand
TTTTTTTTTTTTTTGAGACAGAGTCTCGCTCTGTTACTCGGGCTGGAGAGCCGTGGCATCAGCCTACCTCACAGCAACCTCAAACTCCTGGGCTCAAGCGATCCTCCTGCCTCAGCCTCCCGAGTAGCTGGGACTACAGGCATGCACCACCATGCGCGGCTAATTTTTTCTATATATATTTTTAGCTGTCCAATTAATTTCTTTCTGTTTTTGGTAGAGACGGGGTCTCACTCTTGCTCAGGCTGGTCTCAAACTCCTGAGCTCAGAACGAGCCGCCCGCCTCGGCCTCCCAGAGTGCTAGGATTACAGGCGTGAGCCGCCACGCCCAGCCCCCACTTGCTTTTTTTAATCATCATTTTATCATGGACATTCTTCCAGGTTCGTTTTATCATGGACACTCTTCCAAGTTAATACATAAATAGCTAAATTCTTAAAAATAGCTACATGATGTTTATTACTTTACTATAGATGCACCATAGTTTATTAAACCTGTCATTGGACATTTAGGTCATTGCTACTTATTTTGCCACAATACATACGGTTGCAAGAAGCATCTTAGTTCCTATTGTCTGCCATACTGATATCTTTATTTCTGTATGATAGATTTCCAGGAGTGAGTGGGTATGTACATTTCAATTTTAAAAGAGATTGACAGCAGATTGCAAAAGGGTGCTAGCAGTTCACACTGTTTTGAGAACACACGAAGACTCTCCTTCCCCTAAATCTCTAAGCAGGTGCTTCGAGCTGTTTTTTTTCTCATTCTTGGGTTTTCGCATCAGATTTTTCCTAGTGTCCTAGCATACATCTTCAAGTGATTCCAAGAAGAGGACTCAGGAGGGATTATTTTTTAAATAACTTCCACACCTGAGGTCTTTTGTCTTCATACATGAATGACCACATGGCTTTTCCTTTCAGTTTTTCTAGATCAGTGTATTTCAAACTGTGGGTCACAACCCATTCAATTTGATGGACTGTGATTGCATTTTTAAAAACATAGAATGGTATAGACCAGAATAGAAAATATTAGAGTTCATTAAAGAACAATTATTATATCATGAATATCTGAAGATCCAGTAAGAGGGAGATTTAAATTTTCTCTTCATATCCTTTACCCTGTTTAAGAAAACATGTAAATGGGTTATGAAGTAAAATGTATTTTTAATGATGAGTTGAAGTAAAAATAAATTGACGTTTACTTCTTCTGGATGTTGTGAGAAGTATGAGATCATTTGATTAAGGCTCTTGGTTATTTTTTTCCCATTTGTCCATAAGATCCTTATTTGTCACCAGCCCCCAATGTAAACTTGTTTTAAAAATTATAAAAGAAATATACATACATGGTATTAAAAAAAAACAACAGAACAGAAGATATAAAAAGAAAAGTAAAATCTCTCTCCTCCTTCAGTTTCCTGTTCCAAGGGTGAATGTATGTGTTCCAGAAATTGTCTTCACTTTTTTAACTTTGAGAATTCCATCACAGTGTGTCCAAGTGGGGCCCTCTTTTCGTTAACTTTGCTTGGAAGTCAGAACATACTCTCAGTCTCCAACTGAGCTCTTTCTTTTTCTTCCCCCTCCCATTTCTTTGATTACAGCTTTCCCGCATCTATTTTGTTCTCTCCAGAATTCCTATTATTCCCAGGTTATATCCCCTGTGTCTGACCGCCTGCCTCTTCCCTTTTCATCTTTTTATCGTTTCACCCTTGACCATGTTAATTTTATTTTCTCCAGTGTCTCGTCTGCTATTTACGGCCCACATCATGGTTTCTCGCCAGGCTATTATGGTTTCTGCCTCCTTGCTACACTTCCTGCTCAGATGTCTCCCTCTTTATTATCATCTTTTCTAGTTTCTAGATCTTTTCCAGCACCCCATGGAATCTTATTGAGAATTTGAATCAGATATTCGGATTTAAAAAACAAAACAAAACAAACTTGTGCTGCAGTAAATCCCCTCCGCCCCCACCCCCCAGGCAGCCTCCTCAAAACCTTCGGGGAATGTTTATCTTTTGAGCTACAGAATCTTTTCCCCAGAGCCTGTGAGCTTTGCTTTGACTCGTCCTCACAGAGAAAAGTCTAATCCTACTGAAGATGGCTGTTGGGATAGGAGCTTTTTATTTCTTTGGTTTCATTTTTCCACACGGGGGTGAGATCTGGGGTAGAGTGGGTGCCGGCTGAGGCCACAGAAACTCTCCAGGCTTCTCTGTCGCCCCCTCCTCAGAGGAAAGTCTTATCTGATTGGCGAACATGGCTGAGCTCCTCCTTGGAAAGGGCATTTCCTGGGCTGCACTTTGACTGGCAATACAAGGCTTGGCCCAGCAGGAGGCAGTGTACCCGGGGGCTGATGGAAAAGTCTGCCTAATTCGGGTGCAAACCACTTAGGGAGCCCATTTGTCTAAGGAGCCAAAGCCACATTCTCCAATTTCCTTTGTCAGTGATAAACCTGACAATTTGATCTCCCGCTGCCTAATTCCTGTGACCTATTTCTCAAATGACCTTGCACTTAGGAGGGGAAGAAAGGGATAGCGTTTGTCGCTTTTCTAACAAGGACATCAAGTCAAGAAGGAACTGAGCTACATGCAGTGGGAGGTTGTGAAGAGTTCCCACCTGAAACTTTCTCAGAGGGTCATTCCGGTTCAGACCAAAGGGATGAAGGGAAATTGACAGGAAAGAGAGCAGGGAGTGAGCATTCCAGACATCACACAGCCCAGGAGGAGAAGAAAGCAGGAGCTGAGCAGCACTGCTGGGAGATTTGGCGCCACCTCCATGGATGCATTTTTAGAAAAGGAAAAAAATAGAGTTTTATTATTTTTAAATTCTCAAGAAGACATAACAATTGAAAATAAGTTAATGGAAGGTTTTGGGGACTGCCTGGTTGGATGGTGGCATTGCTTTGCTGCTGCATGGAGCCACCAGCTACTTCTCAGGGCTTTTCCGTGGCTGCGACCAGGTGTGACCAAGTCAGACACCCACAGTGCACTTGGGGTGGTCTGAAAACCTGAGGGATGCAGAAGCGGAGGCAAGCTTAGGGGTACACCCTCGCCTCATCAGCCCTTGAGCCACCTGGCCTCCAGTCCCTGCGCACTGAGTGAGAGGGGCTCCCCTGAGTAGCTGGCATCTCTGGCTTTGTCCTGAGCACACGGCCCTGTCCCACGGGGGAGTGGCTTGCCTTCCCTCGATGATGCATTCTGTTTGGCCCCATAGGCACAGTCTGGCCGAAATTCCTCATTTCCTCAGTGAGGGTGTCTAGTTTACAGTGCTGACACAAGTCTTCCCCTTTTTCTAATGGCCACTTCTGGGGTATTTTGCTGGAACAGGAATCGGGGGAGAGACCTAGAACAATATCCAGCCAGGAGTGCCCAGCCAAATGTGACTCGCGTGTTCACAATTATCACGTCTACTTGAAGCTTTGAAAACAAGAAAACTCAATTATTTCCTATTCTTAACTACATTCTGCGAATTTTGGATTCTTTTTTTCCTGGCTACTGTAACACGATTTTCTGATGATTAAAGGCTGTGAAGACAGAGGCTTTTACATAAAAATGATGTCGGGTGGCAGAGGCCTGGGCAACCTCTGAATTGCTTGCCTGCTGTTGCCTGGTGAGCACAACCTCATTGTTTGAGTGCAGCTCAAGGTCCCTCCGCTCCTCCGGGCGGGCTGACCATACGTTACCCATCCCCCACTTCCCGCCCGTGTGCCCCCACCCCCGTCAGTGTGCTCACCCACCCATGGGGCACGTGCTCCTCTCTTGGTCTGTTCTGATTTTAAAAGGTCACCCCCACTTCGATTTCTGATTGTGAAACACTTAAAGAGTCATCTTCTGTGCTTTTAACGTTTTAAAAATTATCATAAAGAGGCTAAAACAGTGAAAGCCATTCCCAGCGATTGTGCATTAGCGGAGATAATGCAGGTGGAAGCACTTCGAGGACAGAAAGCCCAGGGCCGTGCTGGAACGGGGTGTCATGAGGGCCTGGGGGTACATCAGGGAAAAGTCCTTGTGAAAAGCGAAAGCAGTTGCAGTGGACTTTTGAATTCATCTTTGTGCCGGGTTGATTCCTATTCTGGACAAAACATCAGGAGGGGACAAGTTACATGGATGACAAGCAAGTGCCCATCTGTCCTTTCTGGGAAGGACCCTCACGTCAAGTCACGATCGCCCTGTGCCATCCTGGGACAAAGTAAGTAGTCTGCTCCCAAATGTTAATGGACCCACGTTTGCGTGGAATGGATCTCGGTCTACACACTTAGTGGCCCCTCCAAATGGATTTCCATTGTCTATGTCTCGTGTGTGTGTTTTGTTCACACACTCACAGATCAGGGGCGCTGAGGCTCTGAGGAAGCCCACACGAACCTGACTCTGTTTTCGCTTTGACTCACTACAGAGAAACTAGCCTGGGTTTGGCAGGGCTTAACTTTTACTGGACTATTTCTGCCCTCTGCAGAGTGGGCTTTGACCCTAAACAACCATTGCTGGGAAGTGTCCTGACGTTGGGGAATTCTGTTGAATTGACTGGGGCCAAGGGCCACATCCCTGTCAACCCTTGGGAAGGATCAACTGCTCCACCATCAGGCATGTCAGGAAGACCTAGATCTCATCATAAAATATCGGAGCCTGGGAGTTGAGCCTGAAGCTGGAAGGAGGGAAAATCTTTCCTTTCCTGGGCTTGGCAGTTGTTGGGCCAGGGCTCCAAGTAGGGAGGATAGTCAACATTCAACACCCAGAGGATTTTAACTGAGCACCTACTACATGCCAGGCACCAATTTAAGCATTGGGATGCAGCGGTGAACGGAAGACGTTACAGAAGAGAGACCGATGATAAACGAGCAAAAGTAAATGAATGAGAGATTCAGATGGTGACAGGTGCTATGAGGATATAGGATAATAAAGCAGGCTGAGGTGACAGAGAATGGCTTGGTGGCTCTTGTCAACAGTGTGCTCAGAGAAGGCTGCCTGGCGCAGCAATGTGACAGGAAGTGGCGACCAGAAGAAGCCAGCCAGGCACAGGTCGTGGGGTGTGTGTCCCAGTACAAGCGCAAGTCCTGCAGCGGGAGAGAGCTGGGCGCATCCTTGGAGCAGAAGCAAGGCTCAGGGGACAGCAGACTGATGGGCGTGGGGAGCGGTGGGAAAGGGGGAGGAGAGGCGGCAAAGGTCAATTCCTGCACTTGGGGGTAGTCGCGCCGCCCATGCGGCCGCTGGCATGGTCGGGGAGGGCTCGGTGGCCCTGGACGACAAGCCCAGGTTCATGGAGAGGCAGTGGGAAGTGTTTGTCTTCTGGTTTCTTTCTCTCGCCTCAAACTTCCAGTGTCTTTAGCAGTTGGAACCTTGTCTCCTACCATCGTGACGAACTGCAGGAAGGGTCTGAGCCAGCGCCAGGGCGGAGGAGGGCTGCCCTGCAGGAGGCTGGGATGGGCTGCGACAGAGCGGGGAGTGGCAGGGGCAGGAGGCTGGGCGAGGGAGCAGTGGGCACAAGGACAGGTAAGAGAACATGTCGCAGTCCCCAGGGAGCCCCAGGAGTACCGGGAAGGCGGGACTCCCTATAGTGGAACAGGAACTGGAGCCCCCGGGACTCATGCCCACTGGGGTGGGCCCAGGCTGGTGAGGACAGGGCGTGCTGACAGCATGACTGGGACAGCAGCGTCCACGCCACATGCAGCCGGGCTTCCGGCTGAGCCCAACCTGCAGAACTGCTCGGCTGGGTACCCTGTGGGTTCTGTCTGGGTGACACGATCCATATAGGGGCTTGGCCTAGGAGGCACGAGGATTTCTTTTATTTGATTTTTTCCCATTCTACAAACCTTATTGAGCATCTATTATTACCTAGGCACTTTTGTGGGCGCTAAGAATATAATGGTGAATAAAATGTGCAAAAAAACCCCCGACCTCATGGAGCTTATATTAGTGTGTATGTGTGTGCACATGCAAACACACACACACACACACACACTAGCAAGAAGGAAATGCAGGAGGGGAGGAAGTGAGAGAGGAGGGAGGGAATGGAGGGGCCTCTCTTAGCCCAGCCTGAGCAATGGGTTGAGAACCTCATGGACACAGGTGTCGGGCCGGCAGCCGAAGGATGCGGGACACACTGGACATCTCTCTGTCCCTCGAAGTCCGGGTGACGGGGGGTGGTGTGAAGCTGCTGAGGGGATGATTTCCCTCTGCTCCTCCACCTCCGGGTCTCCACAGACCAGGGCAGCTTCCGTGGTCCGAGGGCTCTGGGTGCCACCAGCACAGACAGGCTGGCTGGGGCAAAACAGGAGAGGGCGGGGCTGCTTCTGAGGGAGCACGTGGGCTGCGGCCGGCTGGGGAGGGGGCTGAGCCGGGAAGGCGTGTTGGGGACAAGGAAGCCGGTCCAGGGGAGCAGGGGAGGAGACAGCTCAGCACCTGAGGTGCTGCAAGGAGCTTTGTGGTTTGGGCATTAATGGCAACGTGGCCTCGTTGGCACCCACAGGCCACCGAGGCTGGGGCTGAGGGACTGAGAGATGTGGGTGCCTCTTTCAAACCAACATTCTTTAAACACTAAATGGAGATGGAGAGAAACAGATGCTCCGTTAATAAAAACTGTTAATATGTTCCCTTACATTAAAAATGAGGGATTTATTGCATGCATTTGATACATGCTCTTTTCTGAACCAGACGATTTATTGGAAGGCATATCAAACTGTTTAAATATTAGACAACAAAATAAATCTCTCCTCCTGGGTGAGCAGTATCCCCCCTGGGTGATTTGGTTTCGTAATTTCAGCTGACGGCAGCTGCTGACTTCAGGGAAGTGTAGCAGCGCCGCTGGCTGGGCGGAAGTGGGTGCCAGGTCCACGGCTGCTCTTTGTGATTTACACGTCATCTGTGAAAACACTCAGCAGAGATCTTTTGGGGCTGGTGAGCAGTATTTTAAGATTTTCACTCAAGGGCATTGCCCATTCTGGCAGGAGTGGGTATAAGTCATGTCATGGCCTTTACATGAGGAAGCCCAGGTGAAACCTGAGTTAACTGGCGTCACCTTTCTGATTGATCCCAAGGACGCACCCCAGGCGGCCGCCGTGCTGGCCTGCCTCTCAGTCTGGCTGCCCCAAGAGACCTCTGGGTTATACTCACAGGTCATTAGGACGGGTTTAAGCCAAAGGTGAGTATAACCCTTATGATTTAAAAGGGCAGGAAAACAAAGCCTCCTCACTAGACAATCAACCGTGCAGTCATCATCTCAAGAATGGTGTAGCGCCCCACTCAGTGGGCATCGGGCGTCCCCTCTGCCCTTTCTCCTTGTTCGGTCCCCTCCCCTCTGCCCCACCCCCACCCCACTCCCTGGGACATTTTATCCCTTTGCTTGCCTTCCCAGCTCTCAGCCAAGGGTTCTTTCTGGTTTTTCTCTTGGTGGAAGTGGAGGTGTCCTGCACATGAGGGAGAGGGTTTCAGCTCCCTCCGAGTGAAACAGTCACCAGCCAAACCATTTTTTCTCTTACAAAAGTGGATCATTTCTTGCAGCATAACGTACTAGATTATTCTGCTAACAAAGCGTCTGTCACTTTTCATCTTCCCAGAACACCTTCTTCTCTGTCCTCACTAGGCAGGAGTCCAGAGACGAGGGAGGGGTAAGAGCATCTCCCTGAGGGTAGGAAGAGAGAGCCCCAGCCCGCCACATAAGGAAAAGCTGCCAAACGATGGCAAATGTCCTAAAAGGGACACAGGTTGTCCTGACAGGCAAGCAGCGTCCTGTTTTGAAAGTGTTCAAATGGAGGCTGGTTAATTACCATTTTGGTGAAAGGCTGGACCAATCGACTCTGTCTAGAAGTAAGGATCCGGGGACATTTTTTCTTGGCTATTTGTTCCAAGAATGAATTTGTCACTGTAGCGGACATCTGCTGTTTTCACTCCCAGCACGCTTTATCCCTCTGTCAAAACTGTTTATTTCTCTGGCCTGGGTGGGGTTGGCTTCACTCCAGCCCCCGGGTGGTCCTCACTGATCACATTAACATGTGACACAGAATCTCTCTGGGCCCATCCACGTGCCTTTCTCAGACTTCCCCAATCTTTCCATGTGTCTCCTTCTTGGTCCCTGACCGCCCAGCCAAGCCATTTGCCACCGTCCCTGAGTCCATGTCCATTCTTGTCTCAGGCCACTTCTCTGCACACTAGGTGGGTGCCCAGGTGCGCCACGCAGCTCTGCCCATGGGAGGCGTTCTCCCTGCACGCTCAGGGCGGCCCTGAGTGGAGCTGTAGAACAGAAGCCCGTTTGTGGCTTCCACCCACGTGCCCAGCCAACTCACCCATGAACCAAACTCGGTTTGTTTCCTTCCTCCGTCAGCTGGTTCTAGCCCCCACCCTCCACCCAAGGTGGCTGCAGATGCGATCTGAGGGGGAGGCACAGATTCAACAGTGGTGGCTGACAGAGGGGTTTAGACACCTGCTCAGGCAGCTTACTCGAGCCTGCTGGCCCTGCTTGCGTCCCATCCTGGAGGTGGCAGTACATTTGTATAACGGATTGCTCTTGGGCCTGCCAGTAGCTATCGTGACATACATAGCTCGCAAGGGCAGCTCTGGCCATACGGTCACTCAGCGTCCCATGGTCAGATGCTGTGATGGTTCATTTTATGTCTCAAATTGACTGGGCTAAGGGTTGCCCATAGAGCTGGTAGAACATTATTTCTGTGAGAGTGTTTCCAGAAGAGATCAGCATTTGAATCAGCAGGCTGAGTAAAGATCCACCCTTCCCAGTGTGGGGGGGCCTCATCCAATTCTTGGAGGGCCTGAATAGAACAAAAATATGAGTGAAGGGGGAATTCTCTCTCTGTCTCCTAGAGCCGGGACATCTATCTTCTTCTGCTCTTGGAGACTGCAGCTCCTGGTTCATTGGCCTTTGGATTCCAGGGCTCACACCAGTGGCCCGCCCGGTTCTCAGTCCTTTGGCCTTGTAGCGGGAGTTAGACCACAGGCTTCCCTGGCTCTCAGGCCCTTGAACTTGGACTGAATTACACCACTGGCTTTCCCGGTTCTCCAGCTTGCGGACAGCACATCCTGGACCTTCTCAGCCTCCGTAACTGCATGAGCCATTTCCATAATAAATCTCCTCTCCTATGTCTATATATGCTATTATTTCTCTTTCTCTGGAGAGCCTTGGCTAATACAGAGGCTCTGCTTCCAAGCCTAGCAGCATCCTGGGAGCTGGTTTCAGATGGTGTCTAGTCCTCCACTATGGAGGGGTAGCCTTGCTCCAGAGCCCTAGGGATCTCTAAGTTGTGATCTCCCACTGGCTCTTTCTATAAACATCATACAGAATCTTTTGCTACCACAGATACCTCCAGTACCACAGAGTACTTGGGGCGTATGGCCCAAATGGCAAAGCCACTCGTACTGCAGACTGGACTTGCTGTAAACCATCCTCCCCCTTGCGCCCTGCTCAAAGATGGAGGGAAGTCTTCCATTTCGCTCAGTAATTGGCTCAGAACAGGATTGATCCAAGTGCTACCAGGCCCTGCGCCGCTTCCTTCTTAATGATGGGAGGTGTGAGATGAAATAATTTCCCCTTTACTTTAGAGGGATAGAGCCACTGGACCCCAAGAACTTCCTGATGCCATAGTTTCCCGAATCTTTGTAGGGTTCATCTCCCACCCTCCAGAGTATGTATTTTACCCAGGGCTTGAACACGTTTGCCACTTTTTACTCATTTGATTTGATTAACATGATGTGATCAGTATAGTAGAGCGTATATAATGTTGTGCAGAATGCCCAGGAGATACTGGTCCCTTTGGGCTATATTAGAACAGAGGGGCTGGGCACGAGGTGGCTCACACCTGTAACCCTAGCACTCTGGGAGGCCGAGGCAGAGGATCACTTGAGCCCAGGAGTTTGAGGTTGCAGTGAGCTATGATGACACCACTGCACTCCAGCCTGGACAACAGAGTGAGACCCCATCTCAAAAAACAAAAAACAAATAACAAACCAGAGGGTAGGAGAGTTAAAATGGCCTAGGGCAAGATTGTAAATGTGTACAGTTGGCTCTTCATATCTGCAGGTTCTGCATCTGAGGATTGAAATTATTCAGAAAAAAATCCCAAGAAAGAAAACAACAAAAATAAACATACATTTAAAAATATATAGTATAATAGCTATTTACATAGCATTTACATTGTATTAGGTAGTATACGTACTCTAGAGATGATTTAAAGTACATGGGAGGACATGTGTAGGTCGTATGCAAATACTGCCATTTTATATAAGGAACTTGAGCATCCTTGGATTTTGGTTTGGGGGGTTCTGGAACCAACCCCTTGTGTATGCCAAGGGATGACCGTACTATTGACCATCCCCTGCAATACGAGACAGTTCCTGATCCTCCTTCTTGACAGGGACAGAAAGAACGCACTTGCCAGATCAGTAGGCACGTGCCACGTACCCGAGTCAGTGTTAATCTGCTCTAGCAAAGGTGATACCCCCCACAGCCACGGCTTCACTGAGTTTGCGATCGCTGGTTCTCTAGGATCTCTCTGGTTTTTGTAGGAGACAGATTGGGGAATTAAACAGAGGAAACAATGGAGACCACCCTTTAGGTTTTTAGGGTGGCATTCATCACTTCCAGCCCTGGGATGCCATGTGGTTTTCGATTAGCTGGGGTGGGAGGCAGTTTCCAAGGTTTCTGCTTCACCCGCCTCACTGTGATGGCTCTTAACCCACAGGCCAAGGGACCGGTGGGAGGGTTCTGCCAACTCTGTGTTGATTCCAGTTATATACCAAGAAACCGGAAAAATGACAACCAGGTGGGTCTGTGGACCTAGCGGACCCGCAGTAAAGCTGGTCATGGGATAGGACTATACTTGCTATTTGGCCCCATAGGCCCCCACACCAGCAAGTGGCCATGATGACACTGCAGGTTCCTGGGTATCGATGTCAACTTGGACTCTGTCCAACAGTTCTCAAAATGCCTTGGTGGTCGCCTTCCCCAGTGAATGGCTACTGAAGTCATCACCCACGTTCTCCTCATGGAAGGGCTGGAGGGACCTATCCTATCCATTTGCCAGGTGGTGCAGGACCTTCTTTAGTCAGTAGGTTCTAGGTCTTATCTTAGGCTGGGAGCTGGACAAGGGACCATGACTTTTTATTAGGGTAGCTGATTTTTTAAAAATTTTTATTTTTTTTATCATATCCCCCCCAAATAAAGACATGGGTGGCTGATTTTAAAAAATAGGTTAAGCAATGCTCTGTTGGCTGCCGTCTCTCTTGCTCCCAGAAACGCCGTGTTCTACTAACATTTCCTCAGCTGTCTGCATTCAGGAGCTCTGGCTGCCTCCCCAACCTTGCCGCTGACCATGGGAACTGTGTCTGCCTCTGACAGTGAGGTGCCACCACTTGGCCATGGGTATTTTGGGTTCCTTTTAGCCCCGTTACTACTGGGGAGCCCACTTGCATGACAGTGTCTCCCCAACTCATGGCCTGCAGAGGACAGCTGACGGTGAACTTCTCATGATGCCAGAGCTCCTCCGCTGGAACTTTCTTTATTGCTGCAGTAAAAGTGTGCCATGGGTTCTCCTGGATAACATCGTCAGCTGGGGAATTTTCAGGCCTTACATAGGACAGTTCAGTCTAGCAGTCCTCTGCTTTGAGCCGTACGATCCCTTCTACCATCTGCCATGGCAGGTTGGACTTTTTTTTCTCTTCTTTTTTTTTTTTTTTTTTTTTGGAGACAGAGTCTTACTCTTTCACCCCTGCTAGAGTGCGGTTGTGTCATCATAGCTCACAGCAACCTCAAACTCCTGGGCTCAAGCCATCCTCCTGCCTCAGCCTCCCAGAGTGCTGGGATTACAGGTGTGAGCCTCCGCACCCAGCCTGGGCTTTTCTACTTCACGTGGTTTGGATCATTGCTGTTTCAGGCTTCCAAGAGCCATCCTAGCACCTTCTCCTGGGGGCCGTGCCACGGGTTGAAATCCTGCACCACAAGACAGTGCCCCATGTCCATAAATCCTTTCTGATCAACTTTACGTTCTGCCCCCTTGATCCTCGTCCTCAGGATCCAGTCCTGTATCCGCTCTCCTCACTCCTGCCAGTACATGTCTGCAAGTCCTTGCAGCTCCCTTGGTCTTATTCCTGCCTTAGCAGCAGGCCTTGCATATCCCCCGCTGGGTTTTCTTGTCACCTGATAGTAACTTGATCTGGTGACCAGGAGCGGGGTGCACACTGTCTTGCAAAGCAGAGGCTGCATCCTCTTCAAGCAAGAGGGAGCTTGAGCCCTCAACCGGGAGCAGAGCGCGTTTCTGCAGGCCCAGAGGCTTCCGTGGAATCTGTAGATTCAAGATTTTCGAGCGCATTGATCCAGACATTCCCATCCCAAGTCTCTGAGTCCTGATCCTTCTCTACTGGGATACGACAACGGCAGAGCAGACTCGCATTGGTTGAGAATCCAACCTCTCAGGGCTGTGACTCTTAGAATTAAGTCCCAGGTTGGATCCTTAGCTTTTTCCGCCCTCCAGCTGCAGAGATGAGAGCATTGCTATTTCATTAGCAATTAGCATTGCCAGCCCCTCAGCCATCTGATCCCGTAGTCCCTGTATTACTAGCAGCTCCCTCAGAACTCTCGGTACCTTTCCCGGTCCTGGGCACACCCAGTGACAGTTTCAACAATTGCACCACTTTGGAATGCCAGGGGCTGCTGGTGCTCCACTTTCCAGCCCCAAACCCCAATTTTAGTGTCTGCTTCCTAAGATCGCTCCTGGCCCCACTGTCTTGGGCCTGGGGCCACGGAAACAGATTCTGTGTTGGAGAGGCTGGAAGTTTATTGGGAAATGAATGGTCTTGGAAACAATACCTAGCAGGTGCACACGAAGCAGATTGAACAGTTGCACCAGAGGCCTCAGCTGATCCTACAGGCAGTGCTGGGGCTCAGGTGGTCCTTTATCCTCCTGCACTGACCAATCACCGGCCGCAGAACCCCAGGCCAGGCAGAGGATAGTATCTGGATGAGAATAAATAAAGCCTGGGCATTTATGAACATGAAACAGTGCCTGGAGGCTCAGCTGTGAGCCATCAGCAGCCAATCCTCCCTGCAGCTGGAGGAATGAGTGCTGGTCCCGAAGGGGAGAGAGAGGTAGTGCACTCCTGTATCCACAGCCCTGAGGAAGAGGCTGACCCAGCAGAAGGCCAAGAGTGGAGAGGCAGAAGGATACCAGTTTCTCGGTGACATCCTTTAAGCTGCTAGATAAAAACTTGCCTGAAGTCACATTTCAGTCATACTTTTCAGTTAAGCATGTAGGTAAATTCTCCTTGATGAAGCCATGTGAGTTGGGCTTTCTGCTGCTGGATGAAACCTTACCTGAAGCTGCTTTTATTTGCACTTTTCATTTAAGCATGCATGCAAATTCTCCTCCTGGTTTAAACTGTGTGAATTTGGCTTCCTATCACTTGCAACATAAAGACCATCCATGAATCCATGTACAAACACTAACAGTTTATTGCCTTTTTAAAAATCAGAAGCTAAGGTTAAATTTGTGAATTGGAAAATTTATTAGTAAAACAGATTTCTGCATACATTAATGATAGCTCTTTTCTTGGTCCATAGTGCTACCTGAATATGGAGTAGGAATTACTTATGGAAATATATTTACAAGCTTATACTGCAGTATAATTGGTGCTTGTTTGAGTGCTTCATTAATATTTAATTTTGTATCATTTCTTGAACTAATTTATTGGCACATTTTCAGCATTCTACCAAGAGACTTAACATAAATCACATTAATAATAAATGACATGAGAGCTTTTCATATTTCTTTTCTGAGCTATCATTTAAAGATAATTTTCTATGACACAGAATTCTAAACGTACTATTGAAGATAAGACTTTTTTAATGTCTGCTTCAGCAACCAACAGGAAATACAATGTGATTTAAATTATATTTATGTCGTGGGGTTTGACACAGTGCTTTCCGTTATTAATGCTTGCGAAGCGTACCTCTTCATAAGGTGTTTTCAGCCATCCATGAAAAAACAGGCTTGTTCAGACTAAGTACTTGAAGCTAAAATGAAACTATAGAAGCAAGTTCATCAGATGGAGCAAGAAGTTTTTCCCTGTGGGAACTGGGGCAGGCCATGCTTGTCTGAGTGGCAAGGACATACATTCTACAGGTGGCCAATATTTCTTTTTTCTTTCTTTTTTTCTTTTTTAAGAGACAGGGTCTCGGTATGCTGCCCAGGCTCTATGTCATCTGCGATTTCTTTCCTCAGTGTTGCCTAGTTCTCCTTGTAGAGATCTTTGACCTCCTTGGTTAGGTATATTCCTAGGCATTTTATTTTCTTTGTAGCTATTGCGAATGGTATTGAGTCTTTGATTTGACTCTCAGCTTGACTGTTATTGGTGTATAGAAATGCTGCTGATTTGTGTACATTCATTTTATAACGTGAGATTTTGCTGAATTTATTTATCAATTCCAGGAGTCTCTTGGTAGAGCTTTGGGGTCTAGATACAAGACCATATCATCAGCAAAAAGCGGTCATTTGATCTCCTCTTTCCCTATTTGGATACCCTTTCTTTCTTTCTCTTGCCTGATTGCTCTGGCTGGGACTTCCAGCACTATGTTGAATAGAAGTGGTGACAATGGGCACCCTTGTCTTGCTCCAGTTCTTAGGGGGAATGTTTTCAGCTTTTCCCTGTTCAGTATGATGTTGGCTTCTGTGGTCAGGCTGTCATGCCCCATACATCACCTCAACAAAACACAAAATTAACTCTTTAAACACATCACATTAACCAATAAGTAATTCAGAAATTTTACCAGGAAAAGAGAAAATATGATAAACCACTGAAAGTATATCTTTAAATGCATGTCCTAATTAAGAATTAACCAGGCCGGGTGCCGTGGCTCACGCCTGTAATCCTAGCACTCAGGGAGGCCGAGGCGGGCGGATTGTTTGAGCTCAGGAGTTCGAGACCAGCCTGAGCAAGAGCGAGACCCCGTCTCTACTAAAACAATAGAAAGAAATTATCTGGACAACTAAAAATATATAGAAAAAATTAGCTGGGCATGGTGGCGCATGCCTGTAGTCCCAGCTACCTGGGTTTGAGGTTGCTGTGAGCTAGGCTGATGCCACGGCAACAGGGCAACAGAGAGAGACTCTGTCTCAAAAAAAAAAAAAAAAAAAAAGAATTAACCAGCAAAAATTTGGGAAAAATCCATACCTTAAAATAGTTTAAAATTCTTAAAAAACATTTTTGGTAAAGCATGCGCATATGAAAATTAAATGCAAAGATGATTTCTTTTCCCCCACAATGCTTCCGGAATGGTCAGGATTCTTTTGATCGCAAGTGACAGAAATCCAGCAGAGAGGGCAACAGGGGATTAAAGCAGCCAAAAATGTCTGTTTTGTTACAAAGTAAAAAGGAGAATTTCCCCTTCCCTCCCTGACATCTCATTCCCACTTCCAAGGGGACCCTAGAGCACTGGGGTAACTATTAGTCTTGTGCGTTCATCAGCCTTCTGGAAATAGCACCCGTTTCTTTTGGAGCAAGTGCACCCAACTCCCTGCGGTCCTGATGGGGGTGCTGCCATCACGGTGCCCACCCTGCTCTGCCACAGGGTGGACATATGCCCCGGGCTGAGCTGGTTCCTAGCATCTGCTTTCCTGTCTGACAGTTGCCACTTCCCCCATTGCTTGAATTTGTGGCATCACATCCGCTCCCTGAAGCCAGAAAGAGCGGAACCCACAATTCCCTGGCCTCTCAGCCCCCTCTAAGAAGAGGACAGCCGCTTAGCTTGGCAGGGACGTCTTGGGAGCGTCTCTGTCTCCGAGGGCTCACCGTGCTCGTTTCTAAATGTGCACCCACCATCTGCTGGATGATTCATGCCCGGCTGGATACAAAGTCGGGGCTCAATTCGGGTCTTTGGAATGAATTGAATTCATTCCAAAATCAAAGGTGTCAAGCTTGGTGGCCTTAAAATTCTGGAATCATTTTGGGAAATGAGGACAACATTTGCCCTTGTACAATGTCTCGATGTGTCTCCCATTTTCATAAAAATGTGACGAAGGTTCTGACAGGCCCCCAGGGTGACTCCTTCCCCACCTGGGATTGCGCCCCTCAGGACCAGA
>RJWJ010036486.1:0-16058 GCA_004363605.1 Indri indri | reverse complement strand
TAATCGTTCTAACTATGAGAAGCATGAAGGAGAAGGAGACAGGTTGGCAAGAGAGATTGTTTGGAGATAAAGCTCTACTGGGGGAGGAGGCGAAGGAGAAAGAGAAGATCTGAGAAATATTGCCATAACGAAAAATTCAAGGATAATTACATGGTCACACGCAGTAGGCTCAGAAATCTAGTGCCCAGCAACAATAAAAATAGGCTAAAAGTTAGGAGAGTATTCAAGATGTAGTGCAGATTCAATACTGAAAAATGTCAGTCCTTCTCAGAATATTATATAAATTTATTTTAGATCAAATAAAATCCCCCCAGAAACAAATCTTGGAGAGGGGACTATGGGGGAAGGAGCAGGGGTGATGTGACAAAGTGGTTCTAATGGTCAGCTGGAATAATAAATTGGTAGTAACAGTAATAGTCAACAAAAAATTTTAAAGAATAATGAGAAGAAAGCTTTTTTTCCAACCACTAGAGGTTTTTATAATGCTAAAATCATAAGCAAAAAAAGCAGTGTGATATCTGTTATAAGAATTGATAGATATAATTACACAAAAGAATAGAAAGCCTACAAATAACCCATAGTATATTAAAAAATGTAGTTTATAATTAAATGGCATTTCAAATCAACAGAGAGAAATAAATTATTCAGTAAGTGGTGCTAGAATAATTGGTTGACTATTTTAAAATAAAAAGTGAGATTTCTCCCTCATATAGCAAAATTAATTCATTAAATGTAAAAGTTAAGTGTAAAACATGTATACACACATAAAGAGGAACACAAGAAAATACAGGTAAAAGTATTTTTGTTTTAAAAAGAGTGACAACAAAATTGACAAGCTTTTAGCTAGACTGGCCAAAAAGAAAGAAGACTCAAATTACTAGACTTAGAAATGGAAGAAGCGGCGTTTCTATCAACCTCACAGAAATAAAAACGATTATAAAGGAATACTGTGAACAAGTATATGCCAATAAATTATATAACTTAGATAAAATGGACAAACAGACTATCAAAAGTTATTCAAGAAAAAATAGACAATATGAATAGACATAAAAATAAAGAGATTGAATTAGTATCAAAAGTTACCCACAAAGAAAAACCCCGACTCAGATGGTTTTACTGCTGATTTCTACCAAACATTTAAAGAAGAATAAATACAAATTCTTTGCAAACTCTTCTAAAAATAGCAAAAGAGGAATACTTCACAACACATATCCTGATGCCAAAACCAGAAAAACATCGCAAGACAAGAAGACTATAGACCAATATCTTTTATGAAGACAGATACAAAAATCCTCAACAAAATACTAGAAAATTGAGTGCGGGAATATACAAAAAGAATTATACACCATGACCAAGTGGAATTTATCCTGGGTACACAAAGTTAGTTTAACACCCACAAATCAATCAATGTAATACACCCTATCAACAGAATAAAAATTAAAAATCACATAGTCATCTCAATAGAAGTAGAAAAGGCATTTTATAAAATCCAACGCCCTTCCATGATAGAAACATTCAACAAACTCTGAACAGAAGGGAACATCCACAACCTGATAAAAAGCATACAAAACAACCCACAGTTAACATCATACTTAACCAGGTAAAAGACTGGTTGCTTTCCCTCTCACATTCGGAACAAGATAAGGATGTCTGCTCTCACCACTGTATTCAACATCATATTAGAAGTTCTAAATAGGAAGAAAAAGAAATAAAAGGTATCCATATTGGAAAGGAAAAAGTAAAACTATCTCTATTCACAGCTGACATGATCTGATATATAGAAAATCCAAAAGAATTCACCAAAAAAATTATTTATTAGAACTAATTAATGAGTTCAGCAAGGTTGCAGTATACAAGATATACAAAATCAATTCAGTTTCTATATAATTGCAATGAAAAATCAAAAAATGAAATTAAGAAAATAGTCCCATTTATAGTAAAACCAAAAATAATAAAATGCTTAGAAATAAATTTAACAAAATACATGCAAACCTTATAATCTGAAAACTACAAAACACTGTTGAAAGAAATTAAAGAAGATCTAAACGAGTGGAAAATCAACCCACATTCATGAGTAAGATTTAATGTTGTTAAGATGGCAATGCTCTCCAAATTGACCTGTAAATTCAATGTAATCCCTATTAGAATTTCAGCTGATTTCTTTGCAGAAATTGACAAGTTGATTCTAATATTCATATGGAATTGTGAGGCACCCAAAATAGCCAAAACAATCTTGAAAAAGGAGAAGAAAGCAGCAAAGTAGGAAGACTCACATTCCCCAATTCCGAAACTTAGTGCAAAGCTACAGTAATCATAAGAGTGTGGTCCTGGCATAAGGACAGACATATAGATCAATGGAATCAAATTCAGAGTTTAAAAACAAACCCATGTGTCTATGGTCAACTGATTTTCAACAAGGATGCCAAGATCACTCCATGGGGAAAGAGTAACCTTTTAAACTAATGGTTCTGGGACAACTGGATAGGCACAGGCAAAAGAATGAAATTGAACCCTTACCTCACACCTTTTACACAAATTAACTCAAAATGGATCAAAGAAAAAATGTAAGAGCTAAAACTATAAAACCATTACAAGAAACACGGGGGTAAATCTTCATGGCCTTGGATTTGCAATGGCTTCTTAGATATGACACCAAAAGCATAAGAAACAAAAGAAAAATAGATGAATTGAAACTTTATCAAAATTAAAAATGTTTGTGTATCTATCCCTCTCTAGAAAGTGAAAAGACAGCCCACAGAATGGAAGAAAACTTTTGCAAATCATGTATCTAATAAGGGTTTAGTATCCAAAACATATGAGGAATTCTTATAACTCAACAATAAAAATACTTGATTAAAAAAAAATGAGCAAAAGACTTAAGTAGACATTTTTCCAAAGTAGCTATACAAATGACCAATAAGCGCATGAAAAAAGGCTCAACATCATTAGTCAATAATGCTAATTATTGCATTAAAACAAACCAAAGCACAATGAGTTATCACTTGCTGCACACTAGCTTGGCTATAATTTAAAAAAAAAGTAAAATAACAAAGTGTTTACAAAGACATGGAGAAATTGGAACCATCCTACATTGCTGTTATGAATGATGCAAGACTGTGGAAAACTGCTTGTTGATTCCTCAAACAGTTAAAAACAGAATTATCATACAAACCCAGCAATTCTACTCATATACTCAAAAGAATTAAAAACAAGTACTGAAACAGGTACAAATACATGCATGTTCACAGCAGCACTATTCGCAATAGCCAAAAGGTAGAAACCCAAATTTCTATCAACAAATAGCTAGACAAAATTTGGTATATGCAGTCAATGGAATATTATTTGTCCATAAAAAGAAAATGAAGTACTGATATATGCTTCAATGTGGATGCATCTTGAAAACATTATGCTATGTGAAAGAAGCAAGTCACAAAAGATAGAGTAAAGGGGCTAAATTTGCTCTCCTGCCTGAAGTAACAAAAAGAAAGTATAAAAACATGATAAAAAATATTTTCAAGACACTGGACATCAGAAACAATGGTCCTTAAGAGATAGAAAACAAACAGAGTCAAAATTGCCTCAACTTACTATGTTGAATTTCCAAGCCATGCTGTAGGGAGGGAAAACCAGGAAGTACCCAGCAGAATCCCTGAGTTGAGGAGATCTAGCAGCTGCCATTCTCAGGACAGCATACCAGAGAGGAGAAAACTGTGCAGAAAGGGAAACCCAGAGGACTGCAGAGTCCCCCTCAAGTTTTTCAGCTGATTACTGATCAATTT
This sequence comes from Indri indri, assembly GCA_004363605.1. NCBI lineage: Eukaryota > Metazoa > Chordata > Mammalia > Primates > Indriidae > Indri > Indri indri. Next base: position 12,279 of record RJWJ010036486.1, on the reverse strand, counting down.
CTTGAAGAAATTACTCAAAGCCAAGGAAAAATCCAGTCCAAAGAATTAGCGGTAATGATGCCTAATTTTTGGAGGAGTCCAGGAATAGTGCCTGTTCCTACCAGCCAGACTGGGAAAACTCCTGATTCACAAGGTTTTGGGAAGAGAACACAGAAGCATCTTGCCTTAGTACTGAGGGATAATTAGCCCTAGATTAAGCACTGCCCTGGTACCACCTAAAAAATCTTAAAAGTAAGAATATCCACAATGTGTAAAGAACTCAAAACTCAACAAGAAAATGAACTCAATTAAAAATATGGAAAAAAGCATTTGAACAGATATTTAAACAAAGAAGGTATATAAAAGCCAAATAAGAATATGAAAATGTGCTCAATATCATATTTCATTAAGAAAATGCAAATAATTAAAACCACAATGAGAAACTACTTCACACCCACCGGGAAGGCTAAAATTTGAAAAACTGGCATACCAATTGTTGGTGAGGATGTGGAAGAACTGGAATTCACACACTACTGATGGGAATGCAAAATGGTATAGTCACTTTAGAAAACAATTTCATGGTTTCTAAAAAGTTAAACAGATACCTACCGTATGATCCAGACATCTACCAATTTCCCTCAAAGTATTTACCCAAGAGAAAAGATGTGTCCATATAAAGACTTCTCCAGGAATATTCATAGCTGTTTTATTTATTATAGATAAAAACTGGAAACATGCAAATGTTTATTTAGATGAATGGATAAACCGTGGTATATTCTTTCAATGGAATAATAGCAATATAAATGGGTAAACTATTAATACATGCAACAACGCAGATGAATCTCAAAATAATTATGCTATGTATCAGCAACCAGATACCCTCCCCAAAAGTGCACATACTGTATGATCATATTTATATAAAATTCTATACATGCTAATTTAACTATAGCGTCAGAAATGTAGATCAATGGTTACAATTGCAGGGGGATGGGGCAAGAGGAGGACAAGGAGAGGAGCGAGAGAGGGATTATGTAAAGGGCACGAAGAAACATTAAAGGAATGGCTGTGTTCATCACCTTAATTTTGGTGATGATTTCCTACATGCATACAAAAGTCAAAACTTTTCAATTGCATATTTTAAACATGTATAGTTATTATGTATCAATTATATTTCAATTAAGCCGTTCGAAAAAAAGGGTAAATTACTCCAAGGCAAAGTTCATAATTTTCTATTATATAATGAAATTCTTATTTTATATCACACATTTTACCTAGCTTTTTTCCTACATGAGAAATATATTTAAAAAAGAAATTATGATAATTTGTAGTAAAAAGCAACTTAGGGATTATTTAATATTCTCCTCCTTTCTTTTCAGACGGGGAATTTGAGCCCCAGAGAGGTTGATTAGCCCAACGTCACATCGTCCATAACAACTAGGAGAGGACTCTTCTTACACTCCATGATTCTTTGAATGTTTTAAACCTTATGAATAAAATGCCCTCTGTGAACACACAGACTATATATGGTATTACAGCTACTCCTGGAGCTCATTATAAGCATTCATTTGGTATATAAGCATATTATATATATAAATTGTATCTGAATTATTTGCGTACTATAACAGTATTTACTTAGTGACCTTAAGTTTTGAAATGAAATACATTTTTTATACAAGTAAGCTTAACACATCTGTCTAGTAACAGGAAGCATACAAAATAGGTCTCTGAATATTGAATTTCCTCCTACCACGGTTTGTATGAAAAACCATAGACCATATCTTTGCATTGGCTATATAATGAGATGTTTATATAGTATACATATTCAAAAATCTAGGTTTATTCCCAGCTGTGGCCAGTTGAACTAAAAATAATTCGGTGCCAGTGATACAAAAATGTTATCAAAATTGCAAAGAGTCTTAAAAAGTTTGCAAAGTAAGGTCTATTGAAATAATTTTTCACTATAGAAATCCAATAGCCAGGATTTTCTGTAGAATGCTAACGTGGCTGTTATTCATTGTAGGAATGTGGGAGACACATTTGGAGCTCTATTTTTAAATAATAAGCAAGAGGATGCATGCTTCCTGCTGTAATCAGTAAATACCACAAATCTACACCCTGCATTGCACTTTTTGCTCCTCATCTCTACCTTGTTTTGTCTCTCCTTTTCCCAAAAAAACAAAACAAGGAAAAAACACAAGCAAAACAACAGCATCTAATAATCTCTCCATGTTTCCTCAATGCTCTGGTGACAAATATTGTTCTAGCAGGGCAGTGGAAAGATTCTGACTTGAAAAACTGAGAGGCACAATATTTATGGGCCAGTCTACGGCTTACCCAAAAAACAATGATTTGAAGAGGAAAAATGCTCAATAAACATCTCTAAATGGATATATTTACAACTTGCAGGCACTTCCGGATTCATTCATAAGGTATTCTGAAACATTTCCCAAATGTGCTGTGGTAAGCAAACTTTAGCAATAAGCCTTTTGCTCTCCCCTTAGGCGGAAATGTTCACCCATTAAAAAAGAATTGAGGATAATGGCATTAAGGCTGCTCAAGCCTTGGCCTAGCAGAGTGCATCTGCAGCAGTTAGTATTTACAATGCACACATGACAGATTCTTCTACCTAGTAAATATTTCAGCCTCAGTTCCTGCTCATGTTTGACTCTCTATAGTGTACTACTCTTTTTAAAATGCAGTTGTGAGGCCCAACTAGAAGACAGCCAGTGCCCTTTCCTGAACTGCTAAGTCCACACCCTCAACCACTTCCCCACTCTTGGGGCCACTATATACCAACTCTAATCACCCAGGGCCAGGTATCAGACAACCAGGGCCAGCCCTGTACTCCAGAGCTCACTGAAGTTATTCACACTAGCCCATCCTAAACCTGCTTGCCCTGCCTCCGCCTCTCATTCCTGCAGAAACCAAAGGCACTTGCCAGCAGTCGCCCTCTTTCCCCTCTGCCTGGAAACTGCCCACCATGCTTCCTTAAGTGGCCCTGTGTGGCCTGCTGTGTTCTTCCCAGGAAACCGAGGACCAAAACACTAACACACTTCCCAGTTTGTCTCTGTTAATCTGCTCTGGACTCACCATACCTTACCCAAGGTGATATGGTTTGAAACATGGAAGGAAGGGAGGGAAGGAAAGAGGCAGGAACTACCTTAACTGGCTCTTAAAAGTAGCATATTTCTTTGTACTAAAATTCAACTCAAGCTAATGATATTTGTATGGAGTGGAAGCTCTTTACAAAGAGGGATACAATGTAATAACAGTTTACAAATATGGTGAGTTATGACTACTACAAATTGAGCACTAAATGAGTCAGGCCATGTGCTTATATCCCGTTATGTAATCCCATGTACTTCTCCAAAAGCTCAGTGAGGTAGAACTGCTATTATGTTTCAGAAACATAAAGAAGGATACACAGGATAATGAATAACACATCACAGCAAAAAATATCTGTCGCTATATAAATCATTTTCTAATATTTTCCATTAAGGAAAATGGATTTGTCTTCTAATTTTGACTCTGCCACTAGAAATGTTTTGTGAACCTCAGTAAATCGTCAGCCCTCAGAGTCTTCACCTAAAATTATAAAAAAGTTATAAAATTATTTAAAGGTTGTTGAATAATCTTTCCAGGAAAATATGGCTTTGTCATTTGAGGCTCACAAATATGATAAGTTATAACTACTACAAGGCTATATACTTATACCCTATTACATTATCTCATGTACTTCGCCAAAAGCTCAGTGTAGTAGAACTATTACCATATCTATATTAAACAGGACTCTGAGGCACAGGGAAACTTTTAAAAATTGTCTAAAATCACAGAGCTAGCAAACGGTGGAGCTGGAATTCGAACCCAGATTTGTCTAAATCCAGAACTTAAGCTTTTAACCAATAACCAATACTACCTCCAAGTATCTGCTCATTCAACAAATATTTACTGAGCGCTTATTACATGGCAGACATTGTATTAGAGGTTAGAGAACAGGTACCAAACGGATGCTCAAAATGCTCATTTTCTAGTGACAGAGTAACCGTTTACCTTAAGTACCAGATAGCTTGATAGGTATTCGATGGGATTTTACCCCAGGCAGTACAAAAATATAACTATTTACTTGATTAAGCATCATCTTATAGGGTACAAACAAACAAAATATTTTCTATGACTACTACCCTTTACCCCTTCCCTACACAAATGCACACACACACACACACACACACACACACACACACTATCAAACCCACTGTTTGGGCTAGCTCTGCCTCTAACCAAGGATAGAATCTCAAGAAGATCCCATAAGTTTTTTCTGGCTACTCTCAAATACTAAAGACACCTCAAGTGACTTTTAGCTAAAAGAACTTGCTCTTTCAGTGACTGACATGTGTGGTGCAGTGTGATAATCAAACCTCACACATCTTTCAAAGTTAAGACTTCCCCCAGGTCAAGCCTGCTCCAGCCCAGGAAGTCTATAGTGAGGGAGGCAGATGTGGTCGCTGGAAACTGCTTCAATTTCCTATCCTTCTCCTCTCTTCCTCCATTGCCACTCCATGTTTCCTGACACCTTGGGGGAACAGGTGGTAAAGGCTGTTCTCTGGGTATGGTGGATGTTTACACTCACAAAATACTTCAGTGGGTTTCTCAGAGATTCATACTCCTCCATTGGAAAGCTCCCATTGCATGTCCCAGAACAGGTGACACTTGTAATCCCGCTGGCCTCTTCTAAACTCCAAACTCTGCCCAACACAATGGGGGCCCATCCCACACAGACTGTCCTGTTGGCTTCCTACCAATAGCCCACCACCACCACCTGCAGCCCCCTTGAAGTCTTCCTTTAAGGATGTTTCTCGCTTTTGCTTGGCCCTCGGAGGGCACACCATCATCCCTCTCATTAGTAGAAGCACAGTTTTCCCCAACACAGCCCAATGGCTTTTCACTCTTTGAGCTCTTCAATCTGAGGAAGACACCAGTCCATTGGTCCCCCAATGTTCTAAATCAAGCTCTACCTCCCCCAAGCTTGAGGTGAAGAAGAAATACTTGTCAATCTTCCTCCATGATGAAGGGAGAGTAGTGGAATATCACAGAACCCCAGCGACTGGTCTTCTATCTTAGCGCTTTCATACCCGGGATGACCAGGTCCTTGGCATGTCTAGCACGTCACTTTGGAATGGGGGGTACTTGGCAGATATTGTTCTGTTCTCGGGCTTTGAGGCCGTAGCCAAAACCAAGACAGAGTCTCACTTAACACTCTGTTTCAGACACATAAAGAAGGGTGTTCAGGAGAATGAATAACACATTACAGCAAAAGTTGTCTGTCTCTACATAATCATTTTCTAATGTTTTCCATCAAGGAAAATGGATTTGTCTTCTAATTTTGACTCTGCTTCTATTTTGTCAACTCAAGTAAATTGTTAGCATCCTCACCTAAAATTATAAAATTATTTAAAGGTTGTTGAATAATCTCTCCAGGAAAATATGGTTCTGTAATTTGAGACTCACATGGCAGAGTAGCTATTCATATATTGGTCATTTTAGCCCATAAAATGAGCAGAAGACTAAAAATTAACCGGAAAGCAAGAGAATCATCTTTAAATAAGCCTAAATTTCTAACATCGTCCTCTACCTCTCCAGGAGGAATTTAAAGCACTTACTTTCCCAGTACCAGAAACGAGTCACTCCAACTGCTAACCTGACCTTGTGGACCAGTTCTGGGTCACTGAGCTTCTATAGTTTTCTCTCTCTGCCTGGTTCCTTACCTCGTCACCTGGCTAGTAGACAAGAAAATCCAGGACTAGTCACTTCCCAAATACAAGGATCTGTTCTAAATTGAAGCCAAGCATGCAGACCCTGGTGCCTGTTGGCAGGCTTCTCCAAAGTGACCACCTTCTGCATATGAATCCCTGTGCTTCTGCAATCGCTGTCTTCTCCTATCTGCAGGGACACTCCTCCACCTCAGAACAAGCTCCCAGCTAGCTGTTCCCTCACCCCAGCACAAGCCCGCAAGCCCACTGCCACTCTATCAGAGCCTACCCTGTCCCCGGATCCTAGGGTACACAAAGTAGATTGCGTAAGTACAGATGTAAATGCCAATGGTATTAAGTGGGCTAAAAGGACACATCTTCCCAAAATGTGTTGTTTACAGTGTTTCCTCATTTACCCTCTTAGTTTTAAAAAATAAACTTTTCTCCAGTGTTTTACATGGCTGACATAGCGTTAATGCTCTATTTTGATTAAAATTAAAATTGCATCATTTTCTTCTTTGTCCTTAGAATGTAATTTCCACAAACATAAAGTAGAAATTGATGTTATTATAAGAAATTTACAATGGGAAGATCAATAAAAACAACTAAATGCTATGACTGTGGTGCAGATGCCCTGAGTCCAGTAGTGCTTAAAAAGTTTTGACATCCAAAATTGTATAAAAATTATTGGTAGAGTCATCTCGAAATTTAAATACTTTGTTCTCTTTTCAAGTCTGACCAAGAAAGGAAGAATATTCATAGAATAGCTACTTGAGAAGTTCAGGAAAGCAAATCTTTGGCATAAGTCCTTTTTTTTTTTTCTGTTGCTGCCTCATTTGGGGCACTGCTATTTATGAGTCCACAGCTGAGGACTCTGCAGGTGCTGCACTAACATAACCTTCTTGATGTCATGGACTGAATGTTTGTGTCTCCCTCCCCACCAAAATTCATACGTTGAAGCCCTGACCCTCGGTGTGACTATAATTGGAATGAGAAAATAATTAAGGCCAAATGATGGAGCCGTGCATTGATAGGATCAGTGTCCTTACTAGAAGAGACACCAGAGAGCTTGCTCACTTGCTCTCTTTCTCCATGTACACACACTGAGGAAAGCTCACGTGAGGACATAGTAAAAAGTCAGCCATCTGAAGACAGGAAGAGAGGCCTTACCAGAAACCGAATTGGCTGGACACTTGATCTTGGACTTCCAGCATCCAGAACTATAAGAAAATAAATTTCTGTTGTTTAAATCACCCAGTCTATGGTATTTTGTTATAGCAGCTCAAGCTGACTAATACATCCCATAACCTATCAATGGAGGAGAGGACAAAAAACAAAAAGACATTGTCTTTCTCTTTCTCAGTGTAGAATTCTAGAAATTCCGAAGTATGTATAAAAATATTAATGTCTTCCTTTTACATACTATGCTTGCATACATAATCCTATTTATTCTTCATGATCTTTTAGTCAGAGCTAACATTATTAATCTCATTTTAAAAATGAGATTGAATGTAGATAAGCCAAGATTCGACCGAGAACTTCTGACTCCTAGCCTTATGCCAGCTGACTCGGAGTAGCTCTACAGATCTTTCTACTCCTGAGTTAGCTCACAATTAGAGCATCTTTGGGAAGCACTGCACTGGTTGAGGTATAAAACACTAGATTCAAAAAGTTACTCCCTTTTTAAAAAAAATTTCAAAGTATTATGGGGGTACAAATATTTTTGGTTACATGGATCTCTTTTATAATGCTTGAGTCATGGCTATAAGTGTGCCAGTCACCCAGATAGTGTTCACTGTACCCATTAGGTAGGTTTTTTCCTGTCCCTTCTTTCCTCCTCCCTCTTCCCTCCTGCTTGATTTCTGTTGAATTTTACTTCCCTCTATGCACATGTGAGAATGGCATAAAAGTCCAAAAACATAAAAAGTCCAAAAACAATAGATGCTGTCATGGATGCAGAGAGAAAGGAGCATTTATACACTGTTGGTGGGACTGCAAATTAGTACAACTTATATGGAAAACAGTATGGAGATTCCTCAAAGAACTAATAGTCAACCTACTATCAGATTCAGCAATCCCACGATTGGGTATTTACCCAAAAAAGCTACTTCTTAACATAATTACCTGCTATTGCTCAGAGAACCAGTAACCATTAATAAATAATGTTGAAGAGAAAAAAAATTAAAATTAAAGCTGGAATTGTGCTCATTTTTGATAATTTTAATTACTAATTTAGAGTTGTAGCAATTTTCACCTTTCAACAAAAGTTCCTTTATATACCACATTTGAACTTTGAATATCTGCGACACAAAGGAATAAATCTTGGCCATTCCTTGTCCTTGAACACACTGTGTAGAGCTCCTCCAGGGAGAAAGAGCACAGCTACAATCTGAAATTCAGTACATCCACCCTTCTGATCAATTTGGAGGAGTGAAACATTTATAGGCACTGTCTAGATGACTAATGTTCTATATCCCATTGAGAAGCCCTTCTATAGGCCTTGGTTTAATTTTTTAAATATATAGGCTCTAAATGTCAAACCACTGATAAAGTTTCAGCAGCTCAGCAATTAGCACCAACATGACTTTAGCATTAGAACAACATATCCTTTTAGGTTCATCTTTCTGTTGTGAAAACCAATGATGTCTCTTCAATAAATGGTGCTGGGAAAACTGTATACCCATATGCAAAAGATTAAAACTAGATAGACTCTTATCTCTCCTCATATACAAAAATCAAATCAAAATGGATTAAAGACTTAGATTTAAGACCTGAAACTATGAAATTACTAAAAGAAAACTTTGGAGAAATGCTTTGGGACATTGGTCTGGGAAAAGACTTCTTGAGTAATACTCCCAAAGCACAGGCAACCAAAGAAAAAATTGGATAAATGGGATCACGTTAAGCTAAAAACTTCTACATAGAAAAAGAAACAATCAACAAAGTGAAGAGACAACCCACAGAAAGGGAGAAAATATTTGCAAACTACCCATCTGACAAGGGATTAATAACTAGCATATATAAGGAGCTCCAACAACTTGGTAGGAAAAAATCAAATAATCTGACTAAAAAATGAGCAAAGGATCTGAATAGACATTTCTCAAAAGAAGATATACAAATTGCCAAAAGGTATAGGAAAAAATGCTCAACATCATTAGTCATCAGAGAAACACAAATCGAAACTATAGTAAGATATCATTTTATCCCAGTTAAAATGGCTTTTATCAAAAACAGGTAAAAAATGAAAGCTGGTGAGGATGTGAAGAAAGGGGAACCCTTGTACACTGTTGGTGGGAATGTAAATTAGTGCAACCACTATGGAGAACAGTATGGAGATTCCTCAAAAAACTAAAACTAGAACTACCATATCACCAAGTAATCCCACTGCTGGGTATATAGCCAAAGGAGGGCAATTCAGCATAACAAAAAGATATCTGCACTCTCATGTTTCTTGCAGCACCGTTCATAGTAGCCAAGATTTGGAATCAACCTATGTGTCCATCAATGGATGAAAAGATAAAGAAATTGTAGTACACATACACAATGGAGTATTATATAGCCATGAAAAGAATGAAATCCTGCCATTTGCAACAATAAGGATGGAACTAGAGAACATTATGTTAAGTGAAATAAGCCAAGAAAGCACAGGAAGACAAATCTCACATGTTCTCACTCATATGTGGGAGCTAAATATTAAAACAGTTGATCTCATGGAGACAGAGAATAGAATGATGGTTACCAGAGGCTGGGAAGGGTATCAGGGAAGGGGGGATAAAGTGGGGATGGTTAATGGGTGCAAAACCAGAGTTAGATAGAATGAAAAATGTTTGATAGCACAACGAAGTGACTATAATAAATAATAAGTTAGGGTATAATTTAAAATAACAGAAAGAGTGGAATTGGAATATTCCTAACACAAAGAAATGATAAATGCCTGAGGTGATGGATACCCCAATTACCCTGATTTAAGTCACATTGTATGCCTGTATCAAAATATCACATGTACCCTATAAAGATATATAACTATTATGTACCTATAAGAATTAAAAATATAAAAGATTAAAAAAAATCAGTGATAGAAAACTTTAGAAACTGAATCATTTGTAAATTGTTTAGCATAATTGATTTATAACTCATATTCAAAATATTTTTGTCCATTCATAGTATCTTAAATATGTCTATTTCCTAAGACGCAGCCAAAAAATGCCTTTTACTGCCCTTTGGTTTTAACTCCTTCTAATAGAGAATGTCTCTCTGCTCCCTGATCTTGAGGATAACTATCTACCCCTAATTCTGGAAAAAATGTCATTGCCTTTAGCATGCAAGCCTGTCAATATTAGTACTTACTCCATTCTCTCCTTTGAGCTCAGTTTACATTGTACTGGAAAATGAAGGCCTGTCCCTGAGTATTTATTCCTTTCCAGATTGGTTGGTCAAAAGCCCTTTATGCTAAATCTTTTCCTTTCTTGGTCCTCAAAAGAATCAGTCTCTCCTGATTGATCCACAAATGGTTATCACATGCAAAAAGAATGGAATATTTGTCTAACATAGAACATAAATTTGAGTTACAGTAGTATTTTGTTTGTAGTTTTTGTGTGTGTGCATCTAGAGAAAAGGAGATTTTAAAATCAGAAACTTCAAAAACTAATGAACAATTTTTAAATAATTTTGTGGAATTACAAATAACCTAACCATTAATTAATAGGGGGTTGGAATAAATAAATAGATTGATATGTATTAATAATATGATAGATATGTAGAGATTTATAATAATATTTCCATTCAGTAAAGTACTCTGCATCTAGTATAAATGAAGCTATGATAGAGAAGCTTCAGCTTTTACACAGCAGACTATACACATAGATGCTTACATCCCCTTCCTCCAAAATGCCTATAAAAATGACAGTAAAGAAATACAGAGGACAGTAATCTCATAGCAGCACTAAAAATGGGAGATAAAATCATCAGCAGACCAGACATTTGTTAAAATCTCTAGAAGATGGCAAGTAGATGGGACTGGATAAAGTTAGAATAAAGAGGCAAATGTTCCAGCACTGAGGATGTATGACTTCAAATAGAAATAGGTGAAAATGAATAGCAAAAACCAATACCTAGAAATACCTCCATAAAATTTTGTAACACACCAGAGATAAAAAAGAATATCCCAGAGGCTTCCAGGAAGGAGCTGTGGAAACAAGTTGCATAAGACCCTTGATGTCTGATTTATTAGCTGAATTAAAGCTATAAGATTGCTTAGGGAAGCAGAATCCTGCCTCAAAAATATTCCTTAATGGAGCGACTAATTGTAAAATTAGCCCTGATTCAAATACCCATCCCCTATTTTAATGAATGTATGATAAATACATAGCACAAATTTATTTCAAAGTAAAATCGCAAATCTTGAAAAAATTTTAGACTTCATAGACTTGATAAAAGTTTTGGTGACTTCTTGAGTCACAAACAACGCTAGTTAAATTCAGATTAGCAGAGTTAGATCAGTTAAGGATGGATAAGGAGAAAATCAACCAGAAAACAAATAAAAAAGTCTTCGAGGGAAAATCATTTAAAAATCAAAGGACTTAAGATAAGCTTTTGGAAAAACAAGCACCACATGTACTCACCATCAAATTGGTAGTAACTGAACAACACATAAGTGTACATATAAGAATAACATCTATTGGATGTCGGGTAGGGAGAGCGGGAAGGGGGAGGGGCGAGGGGGAGGAGGGGACGGGTATATGCATACACAAAGGGTGCAATGCGCACCACCCGAGAGATGGACACGCTTGAAACTGGGACTTGGGGGGAAGGGGGGGCAAGGGCAACATATGTAACCTAAACATCTGTACCCCTATAATAACAAACAATAAAAAAAGATAAGCTTTTGGGGAAATTCTTGAAATATTTTTGCAAAAATTGTTGTCTTTCTGGTTGTGCGGGAAAGTGAAATGTGAACTTGGAAGATGTATAGATTGTATACATCTATCTACTGTATAGATGATCATGCTGTAATTTATGTTTACCAGAAACTAGTACCCCAAGACAATCCATTTAAAGTGGATTTATATTAAGTGGACTGACTGGTACTAATTTTGCTACAAAACAGAGGCTTCCTGTATATACAAAGGAATAAAAATACAGCAATGTTAGTCTTGTTATTAACTACAATTAATGGTAAAAGTAGTGGAAAAAATTCCTGCAAAATTTTGAGATAAAATAACTTTAAGTCAAGAATTCCATACATAATCAAACTATCAATCAAGTGTAAAACCAAAATAAGGACATGTAAGAATCAGAAAGTTTACTTTCCATGTACTCTTCTAAAAAAATTGAACTCCAGCAATATATATATATATATAGAGAGAGAGAGAGAGAGTGAGAAAGAGAGAGAGAGAGAGAGGGAGGGAGAGAGATATATCTATATATAGATATAGATATAGACATAGGAAGAGAGAAGCCAAGAAAATAGAATGGAAGACACTAATTGATTTCTGCTTTGGGTAAGGTAAGACAAAGTAATTCGAACCAAGTCAAACCACTTTCTGGGAAAAAA
>RJWJ010036485.1:0-15988 GCA_004363605.1 Indri indri | reverse complement strand
TTAATGAGATCAGTGTCAGGACATGGCCTTTAAGGCACCTCACTGTGGTGGGAGGGCCTGAAGAGCTGAAGGGCAGTCAGGTGGTTGATGATGGAGCAAGTCACTCGGTCAAGGGGATTTTGATAGTCCCTTTTCTTATCTCTCTGAAGAGGGATAAGGTGGAACCCCTGAAGTGCCATGATGCATGGTGGGGTAGTCTGAAAAACCTGAGAGAAAAGAGATTTTAAAAGTTTAATAATGCAAGGAGAGAAAAGGAGAGTAATAATTACAATAATAATGGGCACAATAAAGGGTCCTAGCCAGGACCATAACATTTATCTAAAAGCAGAACCACTAGGCTTGTGCCATATGTCGAAGCTTTGTCTGACTGTCCCTTTTGATTGTCCTTGTGTAGTCAGTAAGACACTATATAAACTTCCCATAAATTTATGGAGACTTGGTCAGCAGTATTAATCCAAGTGCAGCAGGAGGAGTTTAATACAGTGCAAACCCCTCCTTCAGTGGCCAGTACATAATCTAACCTTGAACTAGGTGGTATTCTCCATTAGGTTTTAGGACAGGTTAGAGAGGAGTGCTGCACTGGGATTGGCAGGACATTAGCAGCCCATGGGTTAAAAATTTTTGTATTAAGGGCTTAAGTTCCCTTTGCACCTCCTTCTTTAGATGATACTGTTTTTTTCTGAGGATAGAATGAGGGTTTTTTTAAGGTGACTTTGACCACAGTTGTCCTTTAAGCCTTTCCTAGAATATCTTTATCTCAGACTTAGAGATCTACTCGGTTTAGGATCTCCTGGGGGATACTGGAACAGGAGTTAGGTTTGGTATGGCCCAAAGAGGCCAAGAAAAGGCCTCAGGCCTCCGGGAGGCTCATGGCAGCCCCCAAAGCCAAAATCAAGTCTTTGCCTAATAAAGGAGTAGGGCATTTAGGTATAATCAAGAATTTGTGGGTAATTAAATGGTTTCCCCATTGGCAAGAGACAGGTGGTGCAAAGGCCCTGCATTTAGGAACTTCATTGATCCCAACAATTGAGCATTGTTTTTGGAGAGACAGGCCCAACATGAGAAGAAGACAGATAAGTAGCTCTTGTGTTTATTGAAAATGTTACAGGGTTACCTGCCATGTCAAGGGTCACCCACAGTTCCGCCCCTGTGATAGCAATGGCCTTGGGGAGCTGCTGGGAACCTCTGCCTCATCAGTTAGCTGTAGCCTTCAGTGGGGAGGGGATGGTCCTTGCTTTCTGACCAGGGGACAGTCCCTCTTCCTATGTTCCTTCTTTTTACACAGGGGACATGGACTGGCAGGAAGAGGATTAGGGTTTGGGCATTCCTTGTTCCAATGGCCCTTCTTACCACAGCAGAAGTACCTCTCATTGGACAATGATCATCCAGGGTGGTTTGGGTGGCCCTGAGGTGGCCAGGGCCTGCCTATGACAGCCCCTGAATGGCTTGCCTCCGGTCTTGCCTTGAGTCTCACCCCTGATCACACTGGTCCTGCCTCTCCTGCTCTGTCTTACCTTGGTAGTTGAACACACTGAAAGCAATGTCTAGGAGAGTGTTGTGGAAAGTCTGGGGCCCCAAGGCCAATTTGTGGAGTTTTCTTCTAATGTCTGGGGCTGACTGACTGAGGAAATGAGTCCCCAGTGCTAAACTTTCCTCAGTGGTTTCTGGGTCTACATTGGTATTGTTAACAGTGGTTGACATGAACACCTCAGTTCTTATCTCCTCATGATCAAAGAATGAAAGCAAGGGACACAAAAGTTTAAATCAGGGAGCAAAGAAGTTGATTAGTAAGCAATCGTACACTCCTTAGAGGGTATGAGTGGGCACACTTTCAAACGAACAGTGGCCACAGAGTTTCTGTGTCATTCCTTTTTCTCCCGTCAGGCCTCTCCTCCTTCCCGACATTGTCTCTTCCCCTTTTTCCTTGACCAATGGGGATGTTGTCTCCTCCCTGCCATTGGGCAGGAGAGATTTTCACCTGATATAGTTAGGCCTGGATGTGTCCTGGCACCAAAGCCCTCTGAAGGGCGAAAACCATAATGTCCTATAATGCACCTTGTGTTGTTTCTGTTATATTTCTTGTGACACTGCGGTTACCTTATCTTGTTATTGTTACAGTATTTTTTTAAATCAGTATCCCGTTTGTTAATGTCTGTTTTGGTATTTTCTCTACTCATGTTTCACTTTCTTACCTATACTAATGGTATGTTTGTGGATGACATTAACCAGTTGAGCCTCAAAAAGAGCTGGATTTTTATCAGGGCTCTGTGTCACCTCTCACCTTATTATAGTTTACAGGCTTCATCATGCACTTTTTCATTCCCTTTATGAGACACATGACCGGGTAGTCTCTGAGTCTTATTCCCCGCTGTCCCTGTTGGTAGTTTTAGTTGAGATCCTGAAGGAGATCCTGAAGGACAGCTGTCCTTCCCACAGGATATTGGAGAGGTTGGGCAGTATTTAAGGTATCTGCAAAAGCTTGTGCCTGGGCCCAAATGCCGATGTTTTCCTCTGGGGTGCAACAATTAGGGAGAATTACATTAAGGTCTCTCCATGTGACATCAAAGGAAAGAGTTAGACTCTGAAACTTCTCAGCAAACTTTCCTGGGTCTTCAGAAAACTGGCCCAGGCTTGTCTGGCACTGTTTAAGTTCTGACATAGAAAAAGGAACATGTACTCTGGTGGTGCCCCCTTGGCCCATGATTACCTCTTGTAAAGGACACAGTAGTCCAGGGCCAGGTTTAGGGCTGGGTAGTTGAGGATATATCAGATAGGGTAGAGGTTCAGGGACAGAGGCTGGAACTACCTCAAGGGGTCCCAGTCCCTATTTGGGAGGCTCCAATGGGGCTGTGGAGTTTTCTGAGAAGGGGTCAAGAAAAGGCACAAGGTTTAGGTCAAGGGACCTAGGAACATCTAATTTTACATGGCAATGCACTCTGGGTTTTCCTGTAAAGCCATAAATGCCTGAATGTAAGGGAAATCAGCCCATTTTTTCCTGTCATTTGCAAAAGAGGTCTAATTAGAGGATAGTAGTATAGTTTAGACTCTCATTGACCAGCCAGACCTCCCTGTCCACCAGCTTATGTTGGGGCCAGGCAGTGTTACATAGGAATATGAGGGTTTTTTTTTCTTTTTATGCTATCTAATTTAAAGGAGACCCAATTTTAGAGAACATAGCTGAGGCCAAGGCATTGACTTTTACTAAGAATTTGGGTAGTAAGTACTAGAATTGGTTCCCTCCCATTTTCTTACTTTATATCTGTAGTTCCCAACCTCTAGGAAGTGGACCAGTACCAGTCCATGTCTAGGAACTAGGCCATGCAGCAGGAGCTGAGCGGTGGGCAACGAACAAAGCTTCATTTGTATTTATAGCCACTCCCCATCACTCACATCACCGCCTGAGCTCCACCTCCTGTCAGATCAGTGGCAGCATTAGATTCTCATAGGAGCGTTAACCCTGCTGTACACTGTGCATGTGAGGGATCTAGGTTGTGTGCTCCTTATGAGAATCTAATGCCTGGTAATCTGAGGAGCTAAGGCAGTGATGCTAGCTAGAGCTGGGAAGCAGCTGCAAATGTAATAAATGTAATGCGCTTGAATCATCCCGAAACCATTACCCTAACCCCCAACCTGTGGAAAAATTGTCTTCCATGAAACTAACTGATCCCTGGTGTCAAAAAAGTTGGAGACCACTGCTTTATATGGTTGTTTTGGAGCTTTCATGGTATCAAGGGTGGAGAAATTTTAAAACCACAGTGCAAATGATACTGTAATTAGTCAACGTTCATGTAAAGTGGAAGAGAGAGCTGACAAGCCAATTGAAGCTGGTTCTTTCCTGTGGTTATCAGCCCCCCGAGTTAGCTTCCACTTAAGAGTTACATTAACACCTGTACCCAATTTCCAAGCCCCTGCATCTGGTCTCAGCCCTGTCTCCTAGTCTTCTATTCTAACAGTAGGACCTTAAAAAGTGTGCCATCTTGGCCAACAAGAAACCAAAAAACAAAACACAACAGAAACCTGGATAGGAAATGCAGGCTCTACCACTTTCTAACTGGATAATCTTGCATAATAGCCTTAACCTTTCTTAGCCTTTTTTTTTTTTTTACTATATATAAAATGAGCAGCACTAATATCTCATAGACACATTTTGAAGCTTAAAAGAGATGTACAATTCATATTATTATTGTACAATGTTTATCACATTGTGATTAGTACCAGCACCGCAATGATATATCAATTACGTTATGCATAAAATTACAACAGTGTGCAAAAATAATGTAGAAATCTAGGAGTGCCGTATTATTGTAAAAAGTTTGAGTATATATATTTAAATGTTCATGCACATTTCTTTTTATTTTCATTTTGTTATGTCTTGAATAACTTGGTACCCTTTGACTTATAAACATTTTTTTTCTTTCACTAATAAAAATCATAGAATCCCTTTAGGAGACTCTAAACGTTAGAGTCTAGAAAACAGTCAGTTAACATCATGGCAGACTGTAAAACTAGAACACAGTAGAAAAATGTAGGAACAGCCTTGAATGCAATAAAAGAGGGAAAGCCTAAAATAGCCTGTCATGGGGAATCCCAAAACATCTTGGTCTTGTAAGTGACCATGGAAGGGTAACTTTATGATTATCCCTAAGGTCTTATAGAAGGATTCTGTCATTTTATGACGTTAGACAATTTAAAAATAAAATGTTAACTTAATTAAAAATCCACATAGAAAAATTATAATTTCTACCAAGTATTAGTATAAAAAATACTCTGAGAAGATAATATAATATCATGAAAACCTAGGGAGAATGTTTTATACTAAGATAAGTGGTGGAGAATCACAACTCATCTCTGATTCCCCTGGTTATTTTATCAGTATTAAACAGAAATTAAAATAACCAAATACAAAGCACACTGGTGAATAAATTTATTCAGATAGCTGTTTTCCATGAGCAAGACATATTAAGTAGCCACTTTGAAGAAGGATTTGTGAAAGTGTTGGATGTAATTGCCTTCCTCTGGATAGTCATGCCATTTTACATTTTACTGCATTATTAACACCAATCACGGAATTGTTTTCAAGTGCTGTCAGTTACATAGTAAAGTGTGAAGCGCAGTCTTATCTAGGTATATTATATATCATATATCACATATCATATATTATACATGTAAATAGATCTATTAATATTATCTCCATGGCATAAACACCTATTATTATTTTAAAGTTGGCATCTGATCAGTAATGTTTTCAGAGAGAGAGAAACAGTTTAGTTACCATTTATAAGTAAATGGCATTTTCCCAATGTCATCAAACCCTATATATTAAAAACTTTTCAAAATAAGGAATACAAAGTACAAAATAGCAAAAAATAAATAAACAAAAGGAAAAAAGCACACAATGGAGAAAGAGAATATTAAAATCACTAAAGTTTATTTTATGAGTTTTTATTATCATCATTACTGTTTAATTCAAGTTACTCAAGCAACTTTTCCCGCTGGCCAAAATAACACCTCAGCGAGTCCATTTGTTAATGTCTAGAGACAGGGCTAAAGTGATAACAGTCTCATAAATTTACTTTGTTTCCAGGAAAAGAACAGTTCTTATGACTGCAGAAACTTGGCCAGGCTTCAGATACCGATTCTTCAGTTTTGACATAGCTGCCTTCACTTCTTTGTTCCTCAACGTGTAGATAACCGGATTTAAAATGGGAGTAAAGATGGTGTAGAACACAGCAAGGACTTTGTCAACTGAATAACTACTGAAGGGCCACACATAGATGAAAATGCATGGTCCAAAGAACAGTGTAACCACAGTGATGTGAGCAGTCAATGTGGAGCGGGCCTTCGCCATGCTGGCAGAGGAGCGATTCCTGACTGTAATAAGTATCACGGTGTAGGAAACAACCAAGAGGAGGAAGGAGCTCATGGAGAGACAGCCACTGTCTGCAACTATTAGTAGGCTGACAACATAAGTGTCTAAGCAGGCTAACTTGGTCACTAGAGGAAGGTCACAGAAAAAACTATCCACTTGATTAGGACCACAAAAAGGCAGGTTAACAGTAAATGCCAACTGACTAGTAGTATGGATGAAGCCCACACACCAGGAGATGAGGACGAGAATAACACATACCCGGCGGCTCATGATCGTCATGTAGTGGAGAGGTTTGCATATGGCAACGTAACGGTCATAGGCCATGGATACTAAGAGCACCATTTCGCTGCCAGTGAAGAGGTGAACAAAGAAAATCTGGGCCAGGCAAGCATCAAAAGAAATAGCCTTGCGTTCAACCAGAAAGTCTGCAATCATTTTGGGGGTAGCGAAAGAGGCAACACATACATCTATAAATGAGAGGTTTGCAAGCAGAAAGTACATGGGTGTATGAAGGCGGGAGTCTGAGGTCACAGTGAGGATGATGAGAAAGTTTCCCAGCAGAATTGCGAGATAAAGTAGTGAAAATATGAGAAACAAGAAAGGTTGGAGCTCCTTTGAACTAGAGAGTCCCAGCAACACGAATTCTGTCACCCGAGAATGATTTGTCTCATTCATTGATTTTGGAAGGGACTTATCTTCAGTTACCTGAATAGGAGAGAAATAGACATCGGTCAATGAAGTGAGCATGAATTTGATTTCCCAATTACACTTCAAGTTTTCAGGATTCCAGTTCCTATTCATATTTATGTGCCTGGGTTTTCATGAATCATTAGAAATTACATAGATAGTGCCACTCTGCAAATAATGGAAGATTGGGTTAGAGGGAAGAGTTGTCAAGGAGATGTTCAACCAATTGGTATATCCAACTACGTAAATTTAAGAAAGAAAATCAGCCGTTTAAAAATTAAAATCGAACATCTGAAAAGGTTTTTTTTTTTTTTGACGTCACAGAAATCCAGTCTAAGAATCTATAATACAAAGATAAAATCTAAACCATTTTTTCTAAAGTAAAAGATTTAAAAAAGTTTTTGAACAGCTCCCACAAAGAAAGATAATTTTACAAACTTAATGTTGACTTAAAAAGTTAGACACAAAAGAGTACATACTGTATTGGCCTATTTAAATAAAGTTCAAAATAGTCAAAACTAACCTTAGGTGTAAAAAAGCCTGATAGTGTTTGTCCTTGAGGGGGGGATAGGAACAAAAAGCTGTCATAGGAGGGGGCTTCTGAAGTGCTAATCATTTCTGTTTTTTAATGTGGTTGATAATTATATGGGAGCATTTACTTTATGAAAACTTTTCAAGATGAGCACTTCTTTTTGAACTTTTGTGTGCATAAGTCATATAGTTATAAAAATTAAAACAAATGAGAAAGAGAGACAGCATTAGATTTGTGTAAGAGAGCTCATAGAAGGAATCATTGCCTTGATTGATTAGATTTTATTTCCTCTCTCCAGTTACAAATTACATAAACCAAAAATATTAATACAAAACCCGGGCAAAGCTGAAAGGACCAGAGCTTACTGGAACTCTTCTATGACTCATCTCTTTTTTGTTCATGGAGTCCTACTTTATGATGAAATCTACATTACTTCCTTTTAATTAATCCTTGAAGGTATTAAGCTTTTTAAAATTTAGCCATTGGTGTTACTAACCATAGAGATTTTATTGAGCTATAATTGATATTTTATTTGATTTGGTGAGGCTTTAAAAATTGTAGTTATATAGGATAAAAGTATTTATAGTAAGGAATTCAGATTATGAGAAAAATGATTTTTCTTTTCTGCTGTTACTCTATGTTTTTTGTTATCAGAAATTTCTCCCTTATATGTTATTTTTACTTATATAAGACATGTAGAACTTATAAAAGTTGTATGGTAAATAAGAAAAACAAAAAGTGAATTGTAAAGGAGCATTAGATTATCTGAAGAATCTTTCCTCATATCTAAATCAGGTCTTGAGAGAAGATTTCTTTTATTTTACTGATTTCTAACCACTTGCAATTTTTGATATTAATATTTTCTTAGATCATAACTACAAATTGCCTGGTCTGTCTTTAAGTTAGACTGGAGGGTTTATGTATAAGGCAGGGCATGTAATAAAAAATTTTAACTCCCAGAAACCAAATTTCAGAGACTCACCCCTGTATTTCAACTCTCCAATTCTCAAACAAAAAGAAAAAAGCCCATCAAAGAACTATTCATATACAGTAATTCCCCCTATTTGCAGAGGATATGTCCCAAGACCTCCAGCTGATACCTGCAAGCATGGATATTACCGAACCCTATAGAAACTATTATAAACTGCATTTTTCATATACATACATACTTATAATAAAGTTTAATTTATAAGTTAGGCACAGTGAGAAATTAACAGCAATAACTAATAATAAAATAGAACAATTATATCAATGTGCTACAATAAAATTTATGTGAATGTGGTATCTCTTTCTCTTCCTCTCTCTCTTTCTCTCTCTCTCTCTTTCTTTCAAAATATCTTAATATTTTCAGACCGTGGTTAACCTCAGGAAACTAAAACTAAGGAAAGTGAAGCCACAGGTGAGGGGAACTAACTATGTTATCACATATTATATCAAAACTATGACTCTAAGGTTTTGCAAAGAGTTTAACAAACGGAATTTGAAGGCTGAGCAGGCTACAAGAAAAATTATACAATGGAACAAGTTTGTCCTTGAGGAGCCACTACATTTTCAGAGTCCAGAGTGCTCACCATTACACTATGGAACCGCGAGCCACTACATTTTCTTCAGTGCTGTCCTCTGTCTCACTTCTCAGGATCCCTGTTTCTTAGAATCCCTAAAGACAGGAAAGGAAATAAAATCCAGTCAGCTAAGAGGGGTTCGTATCTACTCCATCAGAAACAGCAAAGCCCATAAGCACAGGGAGTAAGTCTCCTAGGGAGACCTCCTGGTGCTACTGCAGAAAGGGGTGGCAGGAGGCACTTGTGAGCAGAGAAGACTTTCTGGTGCCTTTAGACTAAACACATACTCCAACTGTGTGAAAAATGACCACAAGAATCATCCTCCCAGTAACTTTTCTGAGTCTTCTACAAAGCTGTGTTCTTCCATTCTTCCCTTTTTAATGTGTTCTTGGGGTACTCAGAAAAAGACAAGACCCTGTTTCCCCTGGGAAAAAACATAAGGCAAATTGATTCAACTGAGAACTGAGTTTTTTAGAATATAAGATCAAAGTGTTAGACAACACGAACTCTAAATTTATTTTTTATATAAATCGATTCTTTTTTAGTTTATTTATTTTATATGTATTTAAATGCCTGCTTTTCCCAGGGCACTGTACTATGCACTGGTGATAAAGCAGTTAGGTTTATAACTTGCCTCTCTAAAATCTCTTACTGATATTAACAATCCCTTGTTCATTTAGAGAAGCTGATGAATTCATTTCCCTTCACTCCCTAACACATTCCTTATTGGATGAAATGGGCCATCTTTTCGTGCCCGATAAAATTACTGTACTGTAGTGAAAACAAAACTGTTAGAAGAAAAAAAGAATCTGTATTTAAAATCATAGTTGTGTCATTGGGTAGCTATATGACACTGAGCAGTTCCTCTAGCCTTTCAGGGCTTATTAATTCAATTATTAATACTGAGAATATTAACCTCAAAGAGATACTGAAAATATTTCTTGAAAAGATTATATAGGTAAAAACTCTTTAATCAACTGTAGTAGCTAAGTATATGTAAAGATTCTTAATAACATATTATTTCAGATCAGAATAAGTAATTTGTTTTTTAATAATTTTACATGATGAGGTCTGACTCAAACAAGAAAGAGTCTCCAATTAGTAGATGTGTTCATGTAAAGACCAATTTTTCATTTCTTGTAATAGTTGAAGATGGATTGATATATGGATACAGAGTTGTGCTAAGTGACCCTTGGGTCCCTCCTATTGTAATTCTATCAAAGGAATCTCTCTTCAATATTTCTATTTCAGATATTATGGCAGGCAGAAGAAGTAAAGTAAATAAAAGTATAGTTTACAGGGGCCATGGAACTCTACCAGTTCAAAGATACATCTTTCACCAACTTTCCAGTATTTCCACTCCCCTTGCCCTCCCTCTCCAAATCCAGATCAGTGATGTAACAGTCACTGTTATGGACTGTATTGGAGACAAATGCTGGTGCGTAGTCTTCAGAAGGATGCTGACAAAACATTTTCACTTACCTACAACGAAATGGAAAGTGTGGAGATGTCCTATAATCTATAGTCATTAATGCTTGAGAGGAATTTAGCTGTTACTTCCACATCTCCTAAGAAAACAGACAAAGCCCTGAGGAGGTAAGTCATAAATAAGTTTACTTCCAAATAAAAAGGAAATGGATTCAGGATGTTTGTAGCTAAGATGAGCTGTCTTGTCTTCAAAGGGGTAAAGTAGGGCGGGATGCTGTACCCTACCCTAAGTTCTAGGTAACTACGGGAGAACTTGGAGCAGTCAGGGATCTGAAAGAGGGAAAAAATGGACTAAAAGAAAGTAATGCTAAAAACAAAATCTTCTGTTTCACAGTTTCACAAAGGGTTTAGCCTAACTGTAGCTTTAGTGCTTCTGTTTACAATAGTAGTAAACTGTAACAGATGATCACAAATAACTTTCAGAGACCTCTAGAAATTAAAAACAATCATACTAAGAGTCACATGAAAAGGATTATTTCCTGGTCTCCATTGAAGATTTAAGTACAGAATATTTACTCATATATCCTAGGAAAATGCTATCTTCCAACTTAACCTAACCCAACCAATCTAACTGGTCCAGAAATATGGATGGAATTCTTCAGGGAGTTTAAACACTGTTTTCAAAGGGAAGCCTCTGTGAATTCATCTAAAACAATTTCATATAAGATTTCTTTTTAAAATTAACAAGAATATTTTTAAGAAGTATCGTTGGTAATAGTGACTGTTATGAGACTTGGGATCTGTAGAGACTTTAAGAATATTACATCATTTTATCAAAAATTTCATCATTTTGAGGAACTATTTATGCTTTTTCTTCCTTTTATCTCACTTTCCCTTGATTCAAAGTATAGCGAACACTTTACTTGCTTCTCAGAGATGTATTATTATGATTTTTATATAATTAAGTCAAACATCTTGTGCAGTAATACAATGAATGTATCATAATATTAATAAGATTCTGAAAGATAGGAATCATATATGAGATATACTTTTTTTCACAAGAAAGGATATATATCCAACAGGATATTTTGACTTTTATGAGTTATTTATAGTACTATTTTCTAGTCATGAATTAATAAGAAATGATTCTAAATTATAAGCTTTAAAATAGCCTGAAGTTCTAATCAATGGATGATAT
Organism: Indri indri; assembly: GCA_004363605.1. Taxonomy (NCBI): domain Eukaryota; kingdom Metazoa; phylum Chordata; class Mammalia; order Primates; family Indriidae; genus Indri; species Indri indri. The sequence goes on along the minus strand of RJWJ010036485.1, from coordinate 4,712 downwards.
CCAAAGATATCATGGATTATAAAAGAAGTATTAGCCTGGGACATAAAAACATCTGTTCCAATTCTTTCAATTCATACTTTCCCAGGTACTCCGTTTCTCTTCAAAAACAGGAAGAATTCTCCCTCCATATGCTAATATTCTATAATATTCTGGCTTTTGAAAGCATGATCCAAAAATAGCAATGATAAAAGTAATTATAAAAGGTGGTATTGAAATAAAAGTATATTCGATCAGAAGAGTAAAACTTTCCTAGTTTTAGCAAGGTAATACAGCAATCAATCACTTTTCAGAGTTAGGTATTTGTATAACAATTAGTAAGCAAAATGGGCACAGAATATTTAAAGATTAATCAAAAGGGTGGAGAATAACTGCCTCTCTCTATATTCTCTGTTCTGAGTTAGGAGCCTGGGGAAAACAATACAATTCCTGTCCTCAGCCTTATAATATCAGTACCTACCAGGGGAAACAAAATTCTTCAGGAGCTATTAGATGGGGGACAAAGGTAAGGAACTCATGTCTTTCCAGACTTCAGTCTTCACCTTTACACTTTAGAGTGCTGATATATTCAGCCTACAGATATAAGGAAAGCCATCTCAATGATTAGAAGCTAATTAGGAATTTGACGTCACTGGACTGTAGTGACCAAGACACCCAGAGGAGAGTTATGAGAGCAGAAATCACCTTCATTAGGGATAATTACATGAGAGAATTTGTTTGCTCACAAGAATTATAGTGAGGCTTTCACAAATAGACCTTAAGGATTTCACAAATAGACCAAATAGCAATTGACAAATGCTGTGTCCTGTGAGAGAAAACATGATAGAAAGGAAAACAATGAGTAATTTTGTTGACTAGTCTTTTCTGCTACAGAAGAGCTTTTTAAGAAAACACCATTGTGAGTATCAAAAATTGATAGGGAGTCATTATATGACTCTCCATACTACACAGCAGGGCAAACACCTTAGTATTTTAACAGCTTCAGATGAGCCACATGCTTGGTTTCCGAGGCAAGGATTCTACAGTAGGGCAGTGAAAGCTGTTTTGCAATAGAAACTTTGCATCCTGCAGAGTAGATTCTAACAAAGGGACTCCAAATAATTATGCACACATTTGAAGTTCTTAGTTCAACTTCTAAGAAAAAAAAATGCTGTTCAGTGAAGCTCAGATTTTCTCCTCCTCTAAGGTTATTTTTCGTTCAAAGACAGAATAAACAAAGGACAAAGGAAAAGATTTCTTCTTCTCTTATAGAATTTTGATGCTAGTATGGATACTAGAAATCAACCAGTCCAACATCCTACATATGTAGATAGGCTGAATGGGCTCTTCAGGGGTTTGTTGTTTGACCCAGATTGTACTATCCAGTTTAGAGCCACATCTTCTAACTCCTTGTCTACTGTCCTTCCTACTCAACTATGATGGCCCTTCCACAGGGTGGAACATTTTGAATTTATTATTAGAACTAAGCTGATTCTTCATCTCTTCCCAGTTACATTTGACAAGCGCACTCTTATCTACCTCTTAGACCAATATTTCCCAGTACCCTGCCTTGATCTCTCTTCATTCTCCTCCCCTTCACGCAATTAATCTTTAAAAATCTGCCGTTTGAAATTTATTTTCTCCTTAGGATCTCCTGCTGACTAATTTCATACATTCAAATAACTTTACACCCTTATAAAAGTCTTAAGTCTACATTTCTAATTCTAAGGTCTCAAAATGTATTGCAACACCCCCCTGCACCACAAATTTAATATTTACAAAATTAACTAATTTTCTCTAAATTTTCCTTTTTACTAAATACCAAATTTACTAACGTCATCATTAACAACCTCTGAAACATCCAGTCTCAAATCATCAATATGACAGATGATTTCTAATTCTCTAGTATCCCTTTATTTAATTCTTGTTAAATAGTAAATTAGTAGATGGGATAATACTGTTTATGTAGTTGTTTAAATTCTTATTTTCTCTGAATACAAATCATAAGCATTCCTCTGATTGTTACATATATTAATAACATAAAATTGGGTTTTATAGCTGCATTACATTTCAATTAAATGTAACAAAATTATTGTCCCCACATTGTAAAAAATATAAATTATTTTTTTCTAATTGAAAACAAGTGTGATTTAAAATAACATATAAAAAATATCTTTAAAATTTCCAATTGCTTTCTCATGATGTGCTCTTAAAACCGTAAGTGCTGGCAGCAGCCTGGGCGCCAAGCACGAGCCCTAGTGTTAAGTTCTTATCAGATGATCAAAACCAACCCACTGGTTCCATTAAACAGTCTGTCCCCTTTTGCTTAGTTCCAAGGTCCCACAGATTCACCCCAGTTACACAGAGAAAGTGACTTTTCTCCCACAATGAGATATCACCTAACTCCAGTGAGACTGGCCTTTATCAAAAAATCCCAAAGCAACAAATGCTGGCGAGGATGTGGAGAGATAGGAATACTCTAACACTGCTGGTGGGACTGCAAATCAGTGCAACCTCTGTGGAAAAGAATTTGGAGATACCTCAAAGAGCTACAAGTAGAACTACCATTCGATCCAGCAATAGCATTATTAGGCATCTACCCAAAGGAACAAAAGTCATTCTATTATAAAGACATCTGCACTCAAATGTTTATGGCAGCACAATTCACTATAGCAAGGATGTGGAAACAACCCAAGTGCCCGTCAATCCATGAGTGGATTAATAAAATATGGTATATGTATACAATGGAATACTAGTCAATTATAAAAAACAACGGTGATCTTGCACCTCGTATATTTTCCTGGATAGAGTTTGAGCCCATCCTCTGAAGTGAGGTATCACAAGAATGGAAGAATAGGCACCACATGTACTCGCCATCAAACTGGCACTGACCGATCAACACTAAGGTGCTCGCACAGTGGTAATATTCTTTGGAGGTAGGGGGATTGGGGGTGGGTAAACTCACAACTAATGGACATGGTGAGCACTGTAGGCGGGGAAAGGGCATGCCTCAAATCACGGTTTGGATATGGCAAAGTCATAACATGTAACCAAAATGTTTGCAGCCCCATAATATCCTGAAATAAAAAAATAAAAATATGGTTAGATAGTTAGAATGAACAATATTCAATAGCACAACAAAGTGACTATAATCAACAAGTTAGGATATATTTTAAAATAACTAAAAGAGTGGAACTGGAATGTTTCTAATGCAAAGAAATGATAAATGCTTGAGGTGATGGATACCCCAATTACCCTGATTTGATTAATTCACATTGTATGCCTGTATCAAAATATAACATGTACCCTAAAAAATATAGAACTATGATATACCCATAATAATTAAAAAACATTTTTTTTAAAAAAAGGATAAAGGAATCATGAATGGTAATGCTCACTTTAGACATCCCTTCAACTATTAAAAATAAAACATTGCAAAACCAAAATTAAAAAAAGTGTAAGTGCTGGAATCAAGAATTTGAACATTAATGGATATCTGGATTCATAACACAAAACCCCAGACTCTAGTACCGTAGAGACTAGTTGTATGATGATAAATAATCTGCTGTGCACTCCCTTTGCAGTTGACCACTTCTCCCTGCTAATACCTGGCAACCACTATTGTGTTTTCTGTGTCTACAAATCTGTCTTTTCCAGAACATAACATGAATGGAATTGTACAATATGTAGTATTTTAAATGGTCTCCTTTCGTTTAGCAATATGCATTTAAGATTCACTCTTATTGTTGTTATGTGAACGAATAGCTCATTCTTTATTTTTGTCACAGAATAATATTTCATTGAACTATGTACCACAGTTTGTTTATTCATTTACATATTAAAGAACATCTTGTTTGCTTCCATTTTGTAGCGATTATGAACAAAGCTGTTATAAATATTTTTGTGCAGGTTTTTGTGTTTACATAACTTTTCAAATCAATTAGGAAAAATGATTTGATAAGAAGAAATGTTTGCTTCCATCTAGTTTAAAGCTCTAAAATTAGCTGCAACAGATTAGAATTAACATGTCTTCTTGATGGTAGATTAAGCCCCTGACCAAAATGACACGTCTCTCTTTACCCATGATAATATTCCTTGTTGCAAAGTCTAGAGTCAGATATCGATATGACTGCTTCAGCTCCCTATGATTACTGTGTCCATCGTAGAACCTTTTCAATCCTTTTACATTAAAGAAATCTACATCTTTATATTTAAAGTGGATTCCTTATAGGCAGCAAATAGTTGAGTCTTGCTTGTTTTGTTCATCCTGGCAATATCTGCCTTAGAATCTGTAGAATCCTTAGACCATTTATTGCTATGACTATATATATATTTACATATCTATATTTTTGAATCAAAAGTTGTTTATTATATCTCAAACAAGCAGTACAATTAATGAAAGTATGTGCCTAAACTATAGACATAGGTGTGCCATCTTAATGGTAGTTTGTTTATGCCAGCAGCGAAGAAGCCTAGAGAGCGAGTGAAAATGAAATCATGAAAGATGTTTTCCACAGCTTGCTGAGAATTGAATATTTTTCCTTGCGAGAAGTGGTCCAAAGCCCAGAAGAAGTGGTAGTCAGTTAGTGAGGTGTTTGTTTGTTTGTTTGTTTTTTTAAGACAGAGTCTCACTGTGTTGCCCAGGCTAGAGTGCCGTGGTGTCATCCTAGCTCACAGCAACCTCAAACTCCTAGGCTCAAGCAATCCTTCTGCCTCAGCCTCCCAAATAGCTGGGA